>JANVCL010000003.1:1701378-1718846 GCA_026546855.1 Erythroxylum incrassatum | reverse complement strand
GGTTGACTAGAGAGAACGTGGCACGTCATTTGCAGAAGTATCGTTTGTATTTGAAGAGAATGCAGGGGTTGTCTTCTGGTGGTGGTGGTGGAGGAAATGGTGGTAGTGGAGGCGGTGGTGGATTGGGAACACCCGCCGATGCTGCCACCGACCACTTGTTTGCGAGCTCACCGTTTCCAGCTCATTTCTTGCATCCTGGTAGGCCTATTTCTGATCACTTTTTGCCATTTGTGCCACTGGCTGCGCTGCAACAGCACAATCACCACCACCAGATGGCACCTGCAACACATCCCCAGTTGCAAGGCCAATATCATAGACCAATTGGGCATTTTGGTCCCCCAAATGGGCAATTTCAGCTTCCATTTCTTCCCAGACAGACAAAACACCCTGTGCAGAGGATGGGAACTCCGGTTCACAGTACAGTTCCTGGCTACGTTGAGGATTTGGAGTCTGTCAACGGAAATGGTGGGAGGAAAGTTCTCACTTTGTGTTCCAACAGGGGATGATTGAACTGGGTAATAATTTGCTCCTTTATTGACGTTGTCTTTTTCGACTTGACTTGTTTAGTGGGTCTACTGTTAGATTGGTGTTTACTTTTAGTTTTTGTAGAGTTTGATTTAGGATCTTGGTTACTATGATGCCAATTGGTTGTGTTAGTTGACTGCTTGTCCATAAACTTCATGGTAAAAAGGCGTCCCGGGCTTCATCTGCAGATCCAAAAACTTCTCAGGTTGTTCCTGGGTTGTAGTGGTATCTAGTGGTCATAATTGGGGTTTGGCAATATAACTTATCATCTCTTTCAGTTCAACAGGTTTGTGTACGAGGGTTTAAGTTGTTCATAGCAGCCAGTTCCTCCCGTCTGCTTTTAGTGTTGAAATCGTGACGTCACTTCTGGGCAGCAGCAGTATTTCTAAACATTCTCATGTTTATAACTGTCCGGTATCAGGATATTGGGTCAATCTGGATAGAATAGAGGGTTTACTGTGTCCCGAAAAGTAGTTTGGGAATCGGCTCAATGTTCTTGCATCTTCAAGTCTTTCCTGTCATGGAGGTTTTGTTCAGTGTTCATGATGTTTGGTTGGGACAACAGTTGTCTAAAATTGTTGTCGGGAAGGATATATGATACTGACAAGTCCATGTATCTTCCATGCGAGGTCCTAATCTCTAATGTCTGTGAATTAGTAGTGTCAAGTAGGTGTGAGTTGTTCTTGACTGTACATGGTATGTCTCCATAGAAAGCTGGTGTGAGGGGCTACTTTGAAAGGAAGTTCTGTTGTTAGAATGTTCAATTTAATTTAATGCTCCAGGAACATGAAGTAGTCGAATATTCTTCTGTGTCCTTGACGTTACCTATGTTAGATTTATTATATCTAATGTTGCTTATACTCGGCTCGTATGCTCTATATGGATGATTATTATCCCTAAGTTCTTGGAAGATTGGATTTGCCAGATTTCTCATGTTCTCTTTAGTTTCGTCTGTCATTGGAAATCGTTATATATATTTCATTTGCCTAATATGGTCCATCAGCGCACGTTACATAAGTTTTACTACGACAATGGTTATGATGCTATCAGACTTGAATACCGCTGATTCTGAACCACCAAAGTGCCAAAGCCTTAGATAAGTGAGCTTATTGCATCTAGATCATGCCTCTTTTACAGAACATAATTTTTGCTGGTATGGTCCTACAACTCACAATTGTCTCAATTCTTTCATTTCACGGGTTCATTCTTTTATATGTATTGTTTTCCATCCTTAGATGATGTTAACGTCATTAGTTTGGTTGTCTGCGTAAGGATTAAGGGAGGATAATTGGGGACTTATCTCAAAGGAGGATTAATCTCACCGTCACATTTCGAACCGAGTTATTTGATTTTGTTCTACTCGTATAGCTTGTTACTTGGGAAAGTATGAGAACTCTGCTGCTTCTAACTTACCGACAAGTATTACTTCACAAGTTAATCATTATTATCTACCTGTTTCGCCGATACTGCTTTTAGTATCTGAAAGTTCTTAGCCTTCTGGTGCAAGTTCCCTTTTGTGTTAATCCTGAAGTTTGCTAATATAGACATTGAAGCTAGTATGTTGTTATACATTGCACCATAAATGTGTGAGCGTTTTCTTCTCTTAACTTGTCCATCTATCCAGCAGTAAAACAGTACCAGAACTAGTTTGTATCTGATGAACATGATATGCATAAATGTCTGCCATTTGAATATTCTGTATCCTCTGTACTCTTCCTACTCAGCTCCTACCCTTCCTTAAACCCTCACTAGTCACTACCCCACCAAAAGATGAAATCTTTTCTTTTCTATTCTCAGTCCCATTTGTTCCCTGACATATTTTCCTGAATAGGCAGTTGTGATACCGGGGATTAGATATGCCTGTGAGGAACCAGATGAATGTACTCCACCTGTACTTTTGTGTCAACTTAATTGCCAATTCATTTATCCACTTAGCTATATATAAAATATAAGCAAAATCATAGCCACATTCCCATTTTTGCTTGACTTAACAAATGCATATCGAGCACTGAACTTCCTTCCACACAGTCATTGAAACTGAGGAGCTGTCACGTCTGTTCCTGTCGGGGAAAAGTAAACCAGAGCACGAGCGTGTTCTGGTTATATATATATATATATATATTTGATGTGATGTACCTTCTTTGCTCTTCATGCTCGCTTATATGTATGTATGTATTGGCATGTTTGGTTATAGAGACAGATAGGGTGTTCATTAGTTTCTGTGCCTGAACACTACCCACATGGGAGGTCTAGTGACAGGTTGGGCACGCTTCAAGGCTTAGGCCAGCTCTTAGGTTCAGTTTTCTTTTAATTTAACCAGTTTAATTAGACCAAGTAACAGTGAAAATGGAGGAAACTGCTAAGGCCTTAGGACCACAAAACAGGATTAGTTCTCCTCACTCAACCTCCTGAAGATATGCTAATCACGTCACTAAACCAGATTGTTCACTGATCTTATAGCTTGAAGTTGCAGAATTTGTCAGTTTCACATAACTAAGTTCTTGTAATTCCTGTTTCAGTCAAATGCTATGATGATTTTTAGCAAAAGAAAGAAAAACAGAATGATGAACAAGAATATCATAAACACAAGCTGGTTACGGGAAAGAATCATCATTTTTCTAAATTATAGAAACTCCAGGAGCAAGTGGGTATGAACAGACGAATGAGATAATCATTTTCATTGCTAGCTTTTTAATCAGTCATCATCAAAAATGACACGAACGAACCAACTTGTGTTCCACCAACCGGACTAAACGTTTTCAATCAAAACTAAAACAGATCCCACTAAGATGAGAAGCAAATCTCTTGGTTTCTTTGCGTTTGCTACAAGACAAAGGTTAAAACTCGAATAAGCTTTTCCCTGTTATGATGTGGTTATGATAAAAAGGACAAGAGATGCTGACAGTTCGTAGAGTTCTGGTCCTAAAGCAGTGATAAGGGTAACGATGATGATACTTGTCGGTTCATGTATAGGAAATGCTACTGTACAGAGACATGACGTATACGAAATGCTATATGTATTTCACGTAACAACAAATCATCTGCTCCGTTGGATTCTAATTATGTTTTATTAAATTTCATTTATATATTTATATAAACAGGAGATTTGATATCATTTTACAAAAATCTGATTTGATTAACTTAAAATTTTTATAAGAATATTTATGTTTAAATATTTATAATTTATTTGATTTTAAATTCAGATTAAACAATTTTAATTAATTGTAGCCGATTAATCAAGTTTGAATTAAAGATAATAAATTAAATTAAGTTTAATTATATTTTACGTTAAAAATGTGCAATCAGGTAAATAATAAAAAAGATAATAGATAACAAATTTTTAATATAATTTTAGCTACTTAAAATTTTTATATTTTAAATTATTAAAATGACGTGTGATATATTTTTTGTAATAAAATTTTTGGGTCATTTTCAAATTATTTTATATTAAATTATTATGATTAAACTACTAATCTTAATAATTATTATTTTTACTTCTATTAGATTTTATTTAAAATCTTTTTTTACTTTGTACTAAAACAACTACTACTACTTTTCTAGGATGACAAATTAACCCAATCCCAGCCTTCAAGTTCAAAAATTTTTAAAAATTAGGGTTTTGTGCTGGGCTTGAGATATGGCTTATAAGCAAAATGACGTCGTTTTTGTAAAAAATGACATTATTTTGCATTTTAATTTAAAAAATGTGTGGGTCATTAGGCTTGGCTCAAGATGGGACTCAAGCCAAATCAAGCCTTTGGCTATAGTCGAGCCCCAATAGCTGAGGCCCGAGCTTAGTCTGACTCAATGTCATCCTTAACTTTTCAACAAGAATCTTGTTGAGGTGCGATATCTAAGGAAGTTTAAAAGTACACATCCTGCTCTTAACTAATAGAGAAAATATTTTCAATAAAATTCATAAAAAAAAGTTTTAAAAAAGCTTTTATCAAAGGTTATTTAAAAATGTTTGTTAACTTTATAATGCAAAATGAAATATATACATACATACATACATATATATATATATATATATATATATATAACACTATTTTTGAAAGAAAGAAAAACTATAAATAGCTTTATGTGTTTTATCATAAAGGAAGATAAATGAATAACACGTTCGTTGTACAAAAGCATTTACCTATTCCATTAACTTGTACCTCAGAAAAGTTTCTGAAATCAAAACCTGTACCCAGATGGGTTTGGCCCAGATAGTCTAAACATTCTTGCCATACAAACATCATTAACAAATAACAAGTTCTGCTTGTCCAAATATGAACAGGAAAATCAGATGCCATTACAGAATTTTCATGGTTGAAGAGTAAGAATTGCAATAGATCAGACTGAGCTCCGGTCATAAGATGATGTTGATTTGGGCTCGAATCATAAATAATAGACCGATCCTGTAAATTTAAACTTTATTTAAAATTGTCTTGATCCAAATTTAAGCTGTTAAATTTAGATACAGTTTAATCCGTTAAATTTAAATACTGTTGGAACTTTAATTGTAAACCATAATCAACTATTTGATTTATGAGTTAAAATGGAGTTGCCTATGCCTTTATGTTTAGAGGATTAATTTGGTGAGTGAAATGTTCCTAAACAACCCTACATGTGATTCAATTATATCATCCTTAAAAAGTTCAACCAACTGCAATGGATGTTCAGCAGCAGTTCAAACTAGCAAGCGACAGGAAACTACACAGACATACAAGTAATAACAAAAGCGAATGTATTCCCAATATCTTGGAAGAACAATGGATATAAGGTTGAAAGAGTTGTATCGTTACCCTTGAGTTGAGTTTACTAATTTTAAGGTTGACAAAAACGAACAAATTGGAACCAAAGTTATGTAACAGAAGTAGATGCAGTGGAAGACTATGTTTTGTATAATTCGAAACTTCATGTATTATTTAAAGACATGACAACTTAGTTTAAATTCAATTTAAAATTAAAATAATTTAAGTTTAAATATTTAGATTTGATTAAAAAAACATTTTTAGATCAATTAATTATAAAAAGTTAGTTTAATCTTAATTTTGAATCAAGTCAACATACAAATTCACGGCATTAATAAGATTTTGAAATGGAAACAAAATCTTAGAAAACAATGATTGAAAATCTCAATCAGTTCGATCGATTTAACTGCAAAAATCTTGAACTGTCTGACTTTATAGTTTAATTTTCATTGGTCACTTTTGTTCTTAAAAATTAATCAGTTTATTAATAAATCAATTAATTTTTATAAATTAATAATTTCTTATAAACTAAAATAAATTAATTAAAATCATTTTCTTAATTAAATGTTAAATTCTGCTATAAACAATATATTTCAAACATATTTTAAATTCTTTAATTTTGTTCAATCATAGTGAAATTGGATTGTCTTCAGGCGGTTCAAGCAATCACATCTTCTCTGTCTAATTCTTCGGAAATTGGAATGTTGGCTTCTGATTGTCATGCTTTTAAGCGACACTTCTCCCATTTGTCCTTCCAATGGACGCGTAGGATTGTCAATAAAACGGCTCATTCCTTAACAAGGGTAGTCTTATTACATGCAAACCTCCATTTCTGGGATTCTATTCCTCCTAGTTTAACTTCTATCGTACGTTATGAACAATCTTTGTGTGTTGCTTCCGATAGGGAAAGGCTAGTAAAATCTAGGTGTACTGGGTAAGCCTGTTAGTTTGGGATAGTTCTTCTAGCCTTTCTTTGTCGGGTGTTTTTTTTTATAATTTTAGTTTAAAATTATAAAAAAGCAATTTAATACAGGTTAAATTTTTTAAACCTAAAATCTCTTATCTTACTGATTTAACTTCTAGTTCAGTATTTTTAAAATATTAATTAAAAGTATCACACATTTTTATCAGAAAAATTCTTATTGATCGTGATTGTGAGGGCATTATGATCTCTTGAGAAGACGAAGCTTTGAATGTCCAAGGAATCACCTTCTAGAACTAATTATGAAACTTACCAAATGCTATCACCTTCTAAACCTAATTATGAAATTTACCACACGTAAAGTCAAGAATATTACTATTTAATTTTTTATGACCTTAAAAACAGAAAGAGAATTTTAAATTATATTATTTAAATCAAATTTATTACTTAAATTCTGATTGGTTAACTCGTCAAATAATTAGAATATATAATTTGTGAATTATTATATACAATTATTCAAATTAAAAATTACTGGTTTTACTATTGAAAAAGGAAATTATATTTATAAAAACACGAAACATATTATTAAAAAAAACGGAATTAGTCAGAGACAGCTTGGCTTAATCATGGTATGTTGACCAGTTTACACTTAAGTAGGCTGAACCTGACACTAAGATTATTACAAATGATTATCATCAGTGGTAAGAGTAGGGCAGATCACTCGAAAATGTTTATATGGTGAAATTAAACGAAATTAAGCAATATGCACAAGCAAAGTAGCTGGTTTGATGGTGATAGGCCCCAGAAGTCCTCATGCCAACAGAAACATCAAATAATGTAGGAGAGCTGATAACGGGGTGTTCTTAATAGACTCTAGCAATTTTTATCTAATTTTAAGCTACCGTAAATAAATAAATAAATATAGGTCATTTTTGTTGTTATAAATCTTATTTTGCTTTATTTTATTTTTTATAAAATTTAAAAAATCTTATTTTGTTATTTATAAGATTGAATCATAAGACGGTACCTACTTATCTTTAGCAAAAAATAACCTGCAAATTGTGACGAGTAAAATGATATATTTAAGAATAATCCTACAAGTTTAATTAGTGAAGCATTGAATATTTTTATTTAGTAAGTAAACATTGATTGAATTTCTTACACATTAGTGTCATAAATATGTTTATATAAAATCAATACTTGTCAATTATAAGAAATTGTATCAAGTCAATCTAAAGTTAACAACAATAATTTAGTAACAATCTCGTTGATACACAAGATTCATAGAGGTTCAGTAATACGCAACTTTACACCTAACTAGTAAAGAGATTGTTTTCGATTACTCACATAAAAAATAAAAAATAAAAACAATAAAAATATAAATTAATTAATAAAAATATGAAATAAGTAATAAACTAAATAATAAGATAAAGGTAAAACGATAAAAAAAGCCATTACAAGAAGAAAATAATAATAATAACGGTAAGACTAAGTAGAAAAATGTTTTGGCTAAATTACCGAGAAATAAGTGCTACATATTTAAATATTTAGACTGAATCTAAAAAAAAATATTAAAAGACTTTAAAAATTGACAAGGATCTTTTTATACGAGAACCTTTATTCATATTTTAGTACGTTAAGGTTTTATATAGCAGGTTATATTTTCGATAAATTTCAGTATAATTATATTATTTTTATCACCTCTTTTCAATTCTTTTTTAATCTCATTTTTTATTCTCTTATTGTCTCTGATTCAATACATTAAATTAAATTCGATCAAATTTGAAAGAAATGATACACACTGGGGTGTGTATTAAAGGTGATTAGCCATTGAAGACGATGTCAAAGTTTTAGGGCACACAATGAGAAATTTCGTGCAGCAGTTATGTCCCAATAATGACTGGACCAGGACTTTGACCAAAAGCTAGAGAACAGGAAAGAGGAAAAGGAATAATGATGAAAAAAAAAAAAGGAGAAGCACCTTAGTTGCTTGCATTGAAACAATTTCTTTGTATTAATCATTCTGCCCATGGACTCATCATCTCACCACCCAATCTCAAGGACTTGGCTTTTGCTTCTTTGCCGTAAAAAATGACTTTCCACTCAACTTGTTTATCTAATGCATGTGTGTGAGTGTTGGGAAATATAAGGGATAATAAGTTTGTCTAGGCTCCAAGTTAAAAAAGTTAAATATGATTTAATCGAGTTTAAAATTAGATTTAAGATTAAAAAATTATTTGTAACTCTATTCATTATGACAATTTTTTCGAATTTAAAGTAAGTTATTTTGCAATTAATGAATCAAATCAATTTTTATTAAATTTGAACTTGAGTGCAATTAAATTCAAACTTTAAAAAAAATTGATACTCAAATTCAAGTCTTAGAGAGTAGAGTGTACCTTATTTCATTATCAATTTTAGAGGAAAATATCATATTATTAAAAAAATAATGAAAGATTTTCTCTCTTTTAATCATTTTTTATGAATCAAACTTAATCATCTTGTCATTTGACATAAAGTTGTTCCCAAATGTCAAATTTCCATGTCATGCCATGAAATTAAGTTCTCACTATAAAATATGCATTATTTCATGTTTCAACCTATGTAGGTTTTTTGATTAGATTTAGCAATATAGGTCATATTGGACTCGGTGCTTATCCAAACTATACCTCAGCGTCGAGCTTAAAGTCAACTTAAGTTAAAATTGATTGGACTCAAAGTTTAGAAATTAAAAAGAAAACCGAATCTAGTCGTCTAGATTTTGCCTTCTATAGTTTTGGTTGATATTCTTCTTCTTTTTCCTAATCAAAACATGGGTTTGAATAAGGAAACTATGGTATCTTGATTACAATGTCTTTCTTTTTTTTAGATGTAGGAAAAGAGAGAACAAAACAAAATGGTTCAAACAAAGGAAATTATAGCTCTTTCCCTATGCCCTTTTCACCTTTCTGACCAGAATAAAGTATGGATACTTTGCAGGACTGTTATGAAGATTTATGGGTCGTCACTCTTTTTGTTTTATACTTTATATTTGTATGTGCATAAAAATTCAAGTGTCCATGACTTTCATGCAAACATATGGAAAGTGACCAAGAACATCATCATTTCTTTTAAGAAAGTCATCGCTATTAGTTTGTAAAATAACACCTCATTTTTCTCTCGAGATCTCTGAAACAAAGTAAATCTCAAAATATGGCTGGTACTAATCGGTATGGCAGGAGGCTCGGAGTATGGTCAATTTGTCAAGCCTGATTAAGGAGGAACAAGATTTTTTGCCTAATTTTATAATATTTTATTGTGTATAATAAATCTCAACTATTTATTTATACAGGTTTCACGTAAATTCCATATAAATAAACGTGAGTTCTGTATAAATAAATAGTTGAGATTCACTTGATATAATAAAATATCATAAAAATTGAACAAAAAATCTGAACTTAATTAAAGATGATATGAGTAACACTGTAGTTCTTGTAAAATAACTTTGTTACGAGCGATCCGAACGAATTAGAGTCGCGTCTTTGAGAATTCAGGTTAGCGACGAATCGAGTCGATCAGACCCATTGTAGTTGGATTTTTGTACTCTGAGTCTATAGCTTTATATTTGTAGCTGAACGGTTGAAAGTAAATTCTCATTATGCACCACTACCATTAGCCAAGAAAAAAGAAAAAGGAAAGGCCAAAAAAGTATTTTCTCACCAACCAAACGGAGCTAAAAGACATAGAAAGGTAAGGAGTTTTCCGTAGCTTTCATTTTCAAGTTTGGCAACTTCCACGCCTCTCTCCCTTTCTTGCTAATTAAACCAGATCAAGGAGCTTCTCTTTTCTCATCAAACATAAACATATAAGCTTTTCAATACACAAAATCCGGAGAAACCTGATCCCAAAACCAAGCAGCAAGCCCTATGCATTTTGACTCTAAACCCCACACTTTCTTGCTCTCTCTTCTCTTGGAATCCCTAGGCTAAAACCGTAGCAACCAAAAAGCTTCTTGCAGTAGTTCAACGCCATAGTGAAAAGACAAGGAGAAACAGAAGAATTACACATGCCATGAATTGGCTTAGAACGAGGAAAGAGATGCGTGTGAGCAGAGACTTGACCTGCTTAACTCTTCTTCTTCTTCTTCTTCTTCTGTTGTTTATCTCACACTTACCTGCTAGTCCTTGTTACGCTAGTGGGTTTGGAAAGTTCAGTAAATCCAAAGATGGGTCTGGTTCAGAGATGAATTTTGTCACCAAGTCTAGTGGTAGCTTCAAAGAGGATGCGGATAAAGAAAGTAGAGACATTTTTGGTGCTGAAAAGAGAAAAGTCTATGCTGGTCCCAATCCACTACACAACAGATAAGTTAATTTCATACAGTACTCAGAGATCCTAAATTCTGCTTCAGCTATGAAGATATTTTTTTTTTAACTTTTTCCCCTGTTATTACCTTCTTCTCTTTATTTTTGTTTTCATTTTAATTTTTTAATGCTGGAAGCCTTTCCTGTGCTCTTCACAGTACTGTGTTTCAAGTGTACATGATGAGAGTTTAGGTTTGAGATAATGGTTGGAAAGCAAAAAATATACCTATTTTTATAAAAATTACTTGAGCAACAAAATATATTATACAAATTTGCACATGAATCATTATTAGTGCCATTAATGCTGTTGTTGATGCTCTAAATTCTTGGCTAATGAGTTTTAATGTTCTTAATCCTTGTTTGAGCTTACCAGCTATTCCAAATTTAGTAGGGCTATACTCAAAGTTAGCTTGAACAAGTAGTAATTCAACATCTACTTATTCACATATGATATAGATAGGCACCATGATTTGTTAATTATATTAAACTATTTGTAATTTGATTTGTTTTATTTTAATCTTCTTATTTAAAAAATTATCATTATTTTTATCAGGCCCAACTTTGGGCAAGGATTGGAAGAGTGCCTGCCTAGGCCTTGTTAACTTATATAAAATAAGAAAATGCTTAATTAGGAGGTACTTGATTAGTTAGTATGGGAAGAAATAAAAAAGTAAAGAATTAAAAAAATACTTAATAATATTTTATAATTAAATAAATAATATTTTTGTATTTTTTAGAGTAATACTAAATACTCGAAATAGAAGTCATATCGATGTTAGTGAATATATAAAACTAATTAAGTGAGTTTCACACAACAATTTAAGTTATTGTAGTGGAACGGTCATTTAATATGGTATCAGAGCTTTTGTAATTAAGTAGTTATGAGTTTAAATCCTATCACCTACCTATAAAGATTTTAAACTTGAAAAGGTGTGTTAATGAATATATAAAACTAATTAAATTGACCTCACACAACAGCTTAAGCTATTGTGATAAATCGGTCACTGCGGTCATGTCTATCTATATTTATTATAAATTTTATTACCATGTTTTCAATTTAGTTTTTTACTTTTTATTTGAAAGTGTTGGAACTGGGTTTTCATTGGTGAATGACATATATGATATGAACAAAAAGATAAATAAATTTGTGACCAGCATTTGTGGTCATTTCTTGCGGTTGGTAGAGGAAAAGTCATACGAATTTGAGCAATTAATTACTTTTGGAGGTTTCGATCAGAAAAATATGCAATCATAAAGAGTTGGGTAAGATTGATTTGACTGCAGCAATCCTAATGATTTTGATTCTCCATATGCCAACCATGTATCCACCATCAATGTCTCGCAAGCATGAACTATGATATAGTTATATTTGTTAGTTAAATTTAAAAAGTATTAATTATTTTAACTCAGACAAGAGTAACATTAAAATTTTCGACTTTTAACAAAAAGTAAAGAAATATAAAAAAGATAACCATTATCTGAAATGGGATTTGATAAATTGAATCTTAGGATATGGCTTGCAAATCTCATTGTGATGCAGTCAAGAGCAGAATTTCTAGATAACGAATTAAAATATGAACTCAGGAATTGAAGAACGCACCTCCTAACTTGAGATCAGACTGTATCTTCAAGTATACAGACATTGGCAGTCCACGAGTCAGATCAGGGACTCGAAAATTCACGATTTCTGCTTAGAATTCCAAGAACAAGTGAAGCTCTGTCATCAGAAGTTTTAGCAGGAATCAGCTGCCTTTTTTGGCCATTGTGAAGCTCTCACTGCCATTTACTGATCTCTGTGACGCATTTACTTCCACATGCAAACATACTTTCTTTAATGGCTTTCCCTGCCTCAAGGAGTTCAGGATATATATTAATTATTGAACGGAGTTGTTTCAAAAACTCGTGTAAGCGACTCGAACAAGGACAGAAACCGCTGAACCGGCAAGGTGTTTCAGTGCTTTTACAATAGGTGTTTTAATGCGCCAAAAGTCCATGATTCAGAACCTCAGCCCACCTCTATTATCCGATCAAACAAACATATGACTACAAAACTAGAGCATTTCAGGGATGATCGAGTGAAAAACAGGCAGCTTATACAAGTGGGTTTGACAAAGGATCGCATTAGGATCGAACCTTGAATGTCTTACTCTAAACATTAGAAGAGTCAAAGTTAAAGTGAATGTATTCAATACCTATGATTTATGAGGGTTGTAATATATGCGGCTTTCGTTCTATATTTTTACAAAGAGGTTGTTTTCGTAATTTGAATGTCACAAAAGAACAAATTTGCTAGGAGGCTCACCTCTGCAGAAACATTAGATGAAAGAAGAAAAACAGAGAGATTAACATTCAACTCTCTGTCTATACATCTAAGATCATTAGATAAGTTATTTATAAAATTATTTATTAGTTTTATGTCTTTTCAAAGCTTTGGTGTCTCCCATGTGAAGAAATTAAGGTAAAGTTTAAATGTGACAGAGACTGTGTGAAGTAATATGCAGAGGATGACAAAAGGGACAAGGAAAAATGTCGTTCCCACGTGATAATTTGGTCTAAGTCGGTGTTTTTCAAAGAATTGTCATTACCAAACAAATAATTCTTTTTAGCAGACATAGTTTCAGAAACATCATAACTCAATTTGTCAATCTTCTTGTCAAAAATCCAACTTCCTCCATTTTTCCGGTGTGAACAAAATCTAGACGAAACCTAAGAGATCCGAATGAAAAAGTATGATCTAAGACTACAATTGGACCAGGAGATTGACAACTTCTGGGAATTTTGATTATAGCAAGTGGCAAATTGGAACGAACACAAAGATTGATCAGGAAGGTTAAAGATTGACATATAATTTTGTTAAATTACCATTTTATTACAATAGCTTAAGATAATGTATGAGGTCGATTTAATTAGATTTATATATTTACTAACACACCTCTTTAAGTGAAAACTCTCTGAGCTTGAAATTTATACAGGCTTATTCTACCTTGTGCTGAATTATAGATGGATGATAGGATTTGAATTCACGACCATTTGGTCACAAAAGCTCTGATACTATATTAAACGATCGTTTCATCACAATAGCTTAAATTAATGTGTAAGGCCAACTTAATTGATTTTATGTATTCATTAACAAATTTCAAGGGTCAAAAATATAAATTTCTTGTGATGTGTAAGAAACCTTAGAAATTTTTATTTTAAAATTTTTAAAAAATCTCTTTATAATTTTTAATTTTTAGAAAAATACTTCGCATAAAACGCGCATAACATGAAAATCAGACATAGGTTAATCAATTTTTTTTTCAATAATTCAATTCAGCTCTTAAATTCAAACTGAACTAATTAATTCTGACTCAAACTAATAATTTTTTATAATTATCTTAAATTATTAATTTAATTGATTTGAGTTGGATTTTATTATATTAGTGACATTTAATTAATTTATGTATATGTTTTTTTGTTATTTTTAATCGAATTTTAAGAAAATAAATTTTAAAAAAAATTTAAGAATTAAAGAACTTTTGAAATTACAAAAAAATCATATCTTTCATCCCAATTTTAAAGATCATTCTTTAATTGGAGCTTTTCAACTTTTATCCAAATTAGGCTCTTTTTGTTTATGCTATCTCACAAGCACGGAATTCTTTCACAAGTTGGCCGATCGTTTACAAGCTAAGACAACCTTGAAATTTCTTTTCAACTGCATAGGATTTAAATAACCAGATGACTGGAGAACAAAGTACGTCGAGACAACCTGCGATAAGCTTTGATGGATAACATCGGATTATCCTTAGAACAGCGTAAATTCTCGTTGGAAAAGAAAAGGAAATTAGAAGGAAAAGAACTGCGAAATTCATGTGACAGAAACGTATACAAAAGTGGAAAAGAAAAGGAAGAAGAGATGTAAACTTCATTGACCGAGTTTGATGCCAATAGAAAACGCAGACAGGGCGGAAGAGGACAAGAAGTTTACTTTCACCTCCCATCTATCTAACACCTTGGAAACGTGACGTGTGGGTACGTATTTTATTGTAGGAGAAATATTTATTTGCTATATTTGATAATAACAATTGATCATATCATTATTCTGGAGCAGTTCATGTCCAAAAGGAAAAAGAATAAGAAGGATCAGTTCAAAGGTAGGGTTTAATCCTTGTCTCCTTCTCCAAGGTTTGGGTTTTGAGTAACGTCAGTATTTTGTTTCTCAGTAAATTAAAATGCCAAAACACTTGAACAATGATCTGAACATTATATATGCTGGCATTAGAATCGGATACATGCTTTGACCAAAGAATCAGTTAGTCGCATCCATTGGCAAAAATGGTGGACTTGGTCCCCCACCCATTTACCTATTCAAAGTGAAGAGAACAAGGGAACACCTGGTAAGGTAGCCCCAGCATCAGCGATAAACACATTGCCTGTAACATATTGAGACGAGTCATGGAGTAAGTATCGAACAAGTGATGTTAATGCCGGATCTGAGGTGCCGTAGGTTCTTAGAGGAACAGTTTTTTCAGCTACGCTATTTAGCCATTCCCTTTGCATGAGACCCTGAGTGATCTCTGACTTGAACAGTCCAGGCGATATCGAGTTCACCCTGATCTTGTGAGCCCCTAATTCCAGAGCCATGACCTGTGTTAACCCAAATCCAAACTTAAAGAACTGAAACATTCAAAAAAAGGGTATCGGATGGTATCATGTCAGAACAATATATGATATATCACCTTAGTCATCATGTCCACGCCGGCCTTGGAAGATGAATAAGCAACACCTCCAGGCAACTGACCTCGAGGAAGACCAGCAATGGAGGAGATATTGATTACTGAACCTCCAATTTTGGAATCACGCATTCTGATGCAGACATGCTTTGACACCAACCACGATCCTCTTAAATTTGTTCTGAATACATCGTTCCATTCATCCTCAGACAATTCCAGGGGACTTTTCACACTACCTGGAATGGAAGATTGACAATCCACGCACCAAAAATGATCAACACAAATGTTTTGAAACGAAAAACGAACTTAAACCCAGAAAATAATATGATCAAAGATTCATTTTTTGATATTTTGAGTGTTTACCTCTAATCCCAGCGTTATTAATCAACGCATCGATTCTGCCAAACGCGTCCCAAGCCTTCCGTACCGAATTCTCGATGGAGGATCCATCGGCAGACACGTCAAGCTCCACTGCAAACGCTCGCTTATCCAACACATCCGACGAAGAAGAGGGGAAAGGAAGTTGGTTGATTTCCTCGCAGAGAGACATAAGCCGATCGACACGGCGAGCGGCGGCAACTATCCGGCAACCTGCTTTAGCCAAGTCGAGGCAGAACTCGCGGCCTAATCCGGAGGACGCTCCGGTGACGAACACCACCTTTCCCTGAAAGTCGTACCACGGGTCGAGATGACCAGAAACGTCGTCGGTCGGCATCTTCAGGGGACAGAGGCAGAGACGAAGAGGTTGTCAGTGGAAATCTACGGAAGTGACAAAGCAAATATATAGAAAACTGGTCTGATGAGATCAACACAAGTCTAGTACTTGATCTCGTGCACGACCTCCACAGTTGGAAACCCCAGAAACTGTGCGTCTTCCTGTTTTGGTGGTTTGAAGGGTCTTTTCTACAAGTAGAGGAAGCTCAAAAAGAGTTGAGAGTTAAGAGGTGAGAGTTAGACCAATATAAATATTTTTTGGAGTTTGGTTTTGGTTAATTTGACAAGTTCCGTTTTCATAAATGCAAAAACTCATGCATAACATGCATGCATGCAGACAACAACTTTGTAAAGACAAGGAAGATTCCTATTTCACATACAACTTATGGGTTAGATTACTCTGATAGACTCAATTTCCTTTTTAATAAAAAATTCATTATTAGGTGTGTATTCTAGCAATTTGAACCGAATAACTGACGGATCACCGATCAAACTGGTGGTGCCGGTCCAGTTTACAAAACAGAGGCTCAAATACAAGTAAAAGAATAAAAATATAAAAACCTAACAAGAAGCTTCCTTGGCATTTTACTTTGGTCAATCGTAAGGTCCAATCTTAGTATCGGTAGTGTGGATTGTGGAAGAAAGCCGGAATGAAGACTTTGACTGTAAATGTGCACTCAAAAGTCAGAGAGGCTGCGTGAATATCAAACGAATCAACAACCTTTCCCTTGGACTATTTGAAGATGGTCAACATCCATCTGCTTCCATCAATCTATAACTTTTTGAACCCGAGAAAATTTAAATAAAATAAAATTTTTGCTGTTTTGATAAAATTTTTCATAATACGGAAAAATCATTTTTAATATAAAATCAAATTAATAGTTGAATAAATTAGACCGAATATTGAATAAAATTAAAAAACAAAAAGTATTAAAAAGATTACTTGGCTATAAAAAATTTGAATATTAATTTAAAAATTGTTAAATAAAAGTTAATATATATTTAAATTTAATTAAGAACTTATTAACTTATAAAAATAAACAGATTAATTAATAAATTATTTTGTTTTTAATAGCAAGAATTATTAAAAATTAAATAATTTAAAATTTTTACTATTAAATCATCGAATTAATATAATAACTACTCATCGAGTCTAAATAGGAGTTAATTTTATTTTGACTAGTAAATGTAGCTAATTAATTATAATTGGCCGAATTTAAAAACACTTATCAAACGTGAGTTCAGTTTTCGACCACGCACGACTATGAATCCTTAAATTCATACTTGAACCTTGTCAACAAACATTTAATGCATCGTAGCTTAGAATGAGTTTATGTTCCTTCCAAGTAGCGCTGTCCCTACGCTTAGCCACAATCTTAGTGGTTGCTTACAGAACACGCACGTAGGAAATTAATATCATGAGTATTTCAAATTCATACGCAATGTGAAAATATATCGTAATAAAATTTAAATAAATAATAGATATACGAGGTCCATTCTTAATTAGAGTTTG
>JANVCL010000003.1:1659460-1684010 GCA_026546855.1 Erythroxylum incrassatum | reverse complement strand
TATTTTAGTCTCAAAATGTTTATAAAATTTAGTAAATAAGAAAATATACTTTGTTGAAGGAAAATACTTTTAATTTTAGTTTCTTATTATTGGCTTGAACAAGTTAATGAATTAGGCCTGGCTGAGACTACTCAAACTTGAGTCGTACTCGAGAATTAGTGCTTTGTGCTTAAATTCAACCCGAAGCCTGATTAAGTACAAGCACGTGACTTAAAATTGAGCTCGATTGAGTTTGAACGAGCCGACTTATTATTTTTATTTAACAAAGTGAAGTTTTTTTATAAATTTTTTTAATTTTAGATTAAGTTTGAATATAATTTAAAAAATAAAATAAAATAAATGAAATTATTAATTTTAAATTAAGTCAGCTTAAAAAATTTGAACTTTAATTGCTACGTCTAGAGAGAATCTTTTGAAGCTAGCTTTGTCCTCTGCCTTACGATGTTTTCTTTTCTTCTTTTTTTCTCTTCGAGCTTTCTCTTTGAGATGGCGCCTCAAACAAGCACACATTCCTCTCTTTCTTCTCTCCACTGTGGAGGTGAAGGTAGTGTAATTGTCTTCTCACTCTATCTCAACTCAAAAAGACTCAGAAAAAAGCGTCTCAAAAGCCCTCTGCTTTTATTTGTCTGTCTGCCACTATCATGCCTTAAATATAACATCACTCTCTCTCTCTCCGACTCACATCGACATTGTGTCTCCCTTTCATCTTTGAACTTGCCTGATCACCAAAGATTCGGCCTTTTAGTCAGATTTCTCGTGTCCAACATCTATATTTCCATCGTTCCCTCAGTTTCACCTTTTGTGCAATTGGGTTTATTTTTTGGTGGCATTCTTCTGTTCACAGTGTACTCAATTTGGTAGTTCATTGAGGAACGCTACAGGCCATTCTTTTTTCTTTTCTTTTTCTCCTGTTTCTCGCTGCTTGAAGAAGACGAGAAACCTGTGAAGAAAACCCGAGAGAAATTGTGGAAATATCCATCTGGGTTTTATGCTATAGACACCGTTATAACACACCAAAGGTCCTACCCTGTTTCGAAACCACAGGTTCTTGAACCAACAATGATCACTGTCGTAGACCTGTACCATGTTCTTACTGCTGTTGTGCCACTGTATGTTGCTATGATCTTAGCGTATGGTTCTGTTAAATGGTGGAAGATCTTCAGCCCTGACCAGTGCTCTGGCATTAACAGATTTGTTGCTCTGTTTGCTGTGCCCTTGCTGTCTTTTCACTTTATCTCCACCAACAATCCATATGCTATGAACTTCAGGTTTATTGCAGCTGACACCCTTCAAAAAGTTATAGTCTTGGTGGTTTTGGCTATTTGGTCAAGAACCAGTTCAAGAGGCTCTCTTGAATGGTCCATCACTCTGTTTTCACTTTCCACTTTGCCAAATACTCTTGTCATGGGAATCCCTTTGCTTCAGGGTATGTATGGAAAGGATTCGGGGAGTCTTATGGTTCAAATAGTTGTTCTCCAATGCATAATATGGTACACATTGATGCTGTTTTTGTTCGAGTATAGAGGAGCTAGAATATTGATCAGTGAACAGTTTCCTGACACTGCCGGTTCTATAATCTCCTTCAGAGTTGATTCTGATATCATATCCTTAGATGGCAGAGAGCCGTTACAAACTGAAGCAGAGATTGGTGATGATGGAAGGCTTCATGTTACAGTGAGAAAATCAGCAAGCTCAAGATCTGAAATTTTTTCTCGGAGATCACATGGTCCAAATTCAGGACTTTCAATGACTCCTAGACCATCCAATCTAACCAATGCAGAGATATATTCTCTGCAATCGTCGCGAAATCCCACTCCTAGAGGGTCAAGCTTTAATCACAATGATTTTTACTCCATGGTGAATGGCAAGAATGCGACCAATGCGAGTCCAAGACAGTCAAACTTTGGCAACTCGCCATTTGATGAGGAAAATGGAGGCATTCCAGTGTTTGGAAGCGTCCCAAGAGCAAATGGAAGTGCTTATCCTGCTCCACCCAGTACTGGGATTTTCTCTCCTGGAGCCAAGAAGAAGTTAAATGGAGCTGATAACAAGGACTTGCATATGTTCGTTTGGAGTTCGAGTGCTTCACCTGTATCAGAAGGTGGGATCCATGTCTTCAGGGGCGGGGAGTATGGAAATGACCTTAGTGGGGTAGCTCACCAAAAAGGTTCAAAACATCACTTAACCTTGACATTATTTGCCAGATGAGGCTTTTGGACGTGTGTGTTTTCTTGTTTGTTGTGACTGCTGTTTAGCCACTTCGTTTTGGAAGTTTCTGTTTATATGGATTCACTGTGTTTGTCTTGTTGAAATGTGGGGCTTGTGCATTGTATTGCATAGGTCTTTTCATTTCTTCTAACAAGAACCTCTGAGGTTGATTGTTTTGTAATTTGTTATAGTAGCTAATGATCCTTTATCATAATATTTGTATTGGTTATACCTGTTGATATGAGCTTTCGATAACACGACTGTTCATCATATGCTATAGAAACAGTCCTCTGCGTCATTCTGCTCTTATTTGCTCGGAATTTACTAAGCAGTAAGGTTTTTTTTCATGATGATGTTTAGATTATGATGAGTACGGTCGGGATGAATTCAGCTTTGGGAACAGATCAGCACCAAATGGGGCGGACCGGGAAGGGCCGGTGCTTTCCAAGCTAGGTTCGAGCTCCACGGCCGAGCTGCATCCAAAGAGTGGTGTTAATGGTGAAGCCAAGCCAACTGCCCTGCCACCTGCTAGTGTTATGACGAGACTCATTCTGATAATGGTTTGGAGAAAACTCATTCGCAATCCGAATACTTATTCCAGCTTGATTGGTCTTACCTGGTCTCTCGTCTCGTTCAGGTAAGCAAAACTAGAAAAAGAAAGTGATTAATCAGTTTAGCATTGAAGCAAATTCAAGTTTTTGTCGAGTAGACTAATGGATTTTCACAATGTCACAGGTGGAACCTTGTGATGCCTGCAATTATCGCTCGTTCCATATCAATTCTGTCTGACGCCGGTCTTGGAATGGCTATGTTTAGTCTCGGTATGGATTTTACAAGGGCTTTTAGGTGTTGAATCAATAACCGATTCATCCGCTAACTTGTTATGTACGATCACAGGTTTGTTCATGGCCTTGCAGCCAAGGATCATTGCCTGTGGAAATTCAGTTGCTGCATTTGCTATGGCTGTTAGGTTCCTCACAGGTCCTGCAGTCATGGCTGCTGCTTCAATTGCAGTTGGACTAAGAGGAGTTCTCTTGCACATAGCAATTGTTCAGGTAACAAACATCACAGGATTACACACACACAAGGATTTTTATCTGTTTTTTTGGATCTTTATGCTCATTGTAGCTATCAGCTAATGACATGACTAAACATTGTGTGCTCTGTTGGATTTCTCAGGCAGCTCTTCCACAAGGGATTGTCCCATTTGTGTTTGCAAAGGAATATAACGTTCATCCTGACATATTGAGCACCGGGTTTGAGTTCTTAAATCTTCATTTAAATTCTCTGTAAACTGAGTCACTTACATGGTGAAAAAAGATACTCTACTTTCTTGTCTGTCCTCATAAACATGCCCAGCCACTCCATGACTGGTCTTCTGTAAAAGATGTTTTACTTTTATCGTATGATGATAATGACTTCTCCTGCAAAAAACCCTTTAAAGAACAAGTACAAGCAATTCTCTTTTTAAGTTTCTTTCTTTTGAACACTGCAGGGTTATATTTGGGATGCTAATAGCTCTACCAATCACACTGGTTTACTACATAGTACTTGGACTTTGAAGATGAAGAAGCTGCAGTGGTAGTATTGGTGGTATTAGAAAAAAAAAACCCATTTGGCACGGGATTTTTTGGGTCTATTTTCTGACAGGTTCTTTGAATTTTGAGATGGAGAAGATGACTTAGAACATGACTGATGATGACTTTAGAAACATGAGAAGACGAAGAAATTGAAGAATGTAAAATTTCTGTTGTAATTTTGCTCTTTCTCTATGCTTCGAGCCTTGTGCTGTTACCTCTTACTGTGGTTTCTTTTAACTCAAGGAAAGTGAGGTAACTTTATTTACATTACTTGGAATCTCCATGGAAAAACAGCAAAAAAACACGCAAAAGATCAGGTTTCAGGCTTTTTACGAGGATGATACACAGGTCTAAAGAACAAACAGCTGTCTTATCTGAGTTGTGTCCATGGAGTGGCGGACATTTCCTGGTTGGAACTTGAAAAAAACAGGTCGTCTAAGCTAAAGAACGTAGGTATAGACTTTGTGATCGTTAATATTTTATCAATCTGATTTAGACAACCTACTTACCTAGGCCTATAGTATTTAATGTTGGACTGTCTTCTTGGAAAGGAGAACCTGTAAAGACTTGTTAGTTCCTATGCTGGAAAGTAACTTCAAATTTAACCGGTGAGAAGATGGGTAAGTTTCAACCATCAAATGCCATATTTTTTAGGAGGCCATGATCATTTAGGAAAAGCAATGACCTAACCCCAGGCAAGTTGGTAAGCTGCATCTGACTTAAATAAGATTGCGAGTTTGAACCGATCTTATATATATAATTATTTAAAATTTAAAATTAGAGTCTTATTTTTTATAAAGGGTCTATCTAGTTTGAGCGGGAATTAATCTAAGTGTGAATGGTTTAAAGATATTTTTTTTAAGATCCTACTGATACTTGAAAACTATAAAAAAAAAACACTGACCTTTCCAATTACATTTAAAGCTATTCTAATGTAGGTTATACACAAACAAGCTTTAGCTATATTGTCATCGTCTTTTTGATTTTCGCAGTTCAAGACATAATTTATTTAGAGTACCAAAAGCTTAAAGAAAGCATTTTTTTGAGGCATCACCTTAGTGACTTCAATGATGAAAACAGCTCTTCTGCAGAATGTGAGGAGGGCACATGTTCCTCTTTTCACTGAAAAGTGTTCTCAACTCAGCCACTAGGTACTTGTGGGTGGTCTGTTGATTGTAATATTAATCTCTTAAACCTACTTTGTGGTTGGGGGAAGCATCATTACTAACGAGCTAATCAGTAGGTTATTTCTTCTTTAAATTACAGATAAATCATCAAAAAAGACTAAATACTTCTATTCATTTGAATAATGACATACAACTAAATTAAAGAAAACCATTTTTAATTTTGTTAAAGTTATATCTAATTTGACAGTATTTTAAAAGTCGGACTAGAAGTCAATAAAACAAGAGATTTAAGGTTTAAACGGTATTAGATCGTCATAAAATCGATTAAATATTAAATATAATTAAAAATATGAACAATGATTGAAGGAAAATAATTTTTCTTGTTGAAAATCTTAAAGTTTGATTAAAAAAGAAATTGCTAAATAAAAATTAATAAATTTATTTAAGATTTTAAAATTTGATTAGTTTACGTAAACTAATTAATTAATTAATAAATTGATTGATTTTTAACAAAAGAATTACAAAAATAAATCGAACCAAAAAGTTAAAAGCTGAACTGAAAAGTTCCTCAATTCAAAGATATCACTGTTAAATCGATCTAACAAGTTTTGTTTTTAAAACTTGCAATTTAGTGATAAAATTCTATCCTATCTTGACATTAAGAATCCTTTCATTTATATAGGGTTAATATTGATTCTGTGTATTGAAACTTTTTTTAGAAGTTTAAAACATATCATTTTGTTAACGATGATAATATTGAAATAGTTAAAATTTAATATTATTTCGTTTTTAATAAAAATAATAGATGAAAAATTGACATAATATAATAGAAGGAATTATATAATAATTACTAATATTATAAAGTAAAATGATAATTTTCATAACATGAAAATTATATAAAAACACTATTAAATTACAAAATTTTGCCTTGTAATCCGATAAATTTGGGTCTAACTCTACCCCAAAAGGTACATTGTAAGAAGAGATTTATCATACATTTATAAATCATTTTATCATTATTTATTTGCTCAATATAAGATTCCTAATACACTTCCTTCAGCCTAGAGCAGGACTGCGTATCTAATGGACATATTAGATAAAGAGCTATAACAACTTGGGTACCGCCCAAAACCATCAAGACTATCTCTGATACCATATCAGATTTTAATATGGATTGAATGTAGAGCCTATTAACAATAATTAGATTTGAGTCAACCATTGTTAAACTTACTAATTCTAGTCATTTTAACAATAGTTGATCCATACTTAATTTTTATTAACAGGTTATACATTGAATTCATATTAAAATTCTAATATGGTATTAGGACAAATTTAATCTGGATTATTGATTTTTCGATTGTCTGTCTAAATATTCAATCTCAACAGCTGAGTTCGATTAAAGGATTTGTCAGTTGTAAGGGTTAGTTATCTAAATGATTAGTTCTAGTCATTATGACAATAGTTAATCTATACTCAATTATTGTTAATCAACTTTACACTAAATTCATATTAAAATTTCGAATATATTTGAACGTATATAATATACCATTTTGTTTGTTCTTTATAATTATAATTTTTAATTTT
Organism: Erythroxylum incrassatum; assembly: GCA_026546855.1. NCBI lineage: Eukaryota > Viridiplantae > Streptophyta > Magnoliopsida > Malpighiales > Erythroxylaceae > Erythroxylum > Erythroxylum incrassatum. Next base: position 1,677,511 of record JANVCL010000003.1, on the reverse strand, counting down.
CATATGGATTTGAAGGAGTAGGCTGAACAATTGCCTCATGCCTACGAGGGCTTTGGTCTTTGTAGAATTAATTTAGTGATCGTGTTTGAGAACTGGTTTTAAGAGTTTGATAGTGACCAGCTAAGCAGTTCCATTAGTTGTTAAGATATGGTTTTAAGTGCATCTTTATAACAACATGTCTGAGGGAAAAAAAAGGAGCTTAGGTTATGAGATGCAGTTCCATCACACCTTAGCTAGAGAATTGTTAAGTGATTACCAATTTAAAAACGAATTGCTCTTGAACATGGAGAATTGGGAACCATAAAAAATAATTATAAAATAAAAGATTATTAGATTAAAAGAGAAATTTAATATTTTTAATTGTTTTTATAATAAATTAAAAAATGTTTAGTATTTTCACTATTTTGAAAATTTCTAATTTTAGTATTAAACTTTTTAAGATTTTTAATTTAGTGACAGATTTTTTAAAATTTTGTATAAATTAGGTTAAATTTTGTTTTTATTGATATCACATATTTGTCATGTAGATGTCAATTTATTAGTCAAGAAATTAAAAGTGTTCTAGAAATTCCATAATTAATTACAATTTTTATTAAAATAATATAATAATAAAAAGTAAAGGAATCTCTCCTTTTCTTCCTTTTTACAAGCCTTGGTTAAACAATATTATCTCAAAAAATAGTGAGATGGCAAGACATAAATGTATATTGACTCTGATTTATAATCATGCACTAACTAAAATACAAGTCTAAAGCACAATCAACGTAGCGATTTCTTCTTAACTTAAAAAAAACAATACACTCAAAGTATCATGAATAAGCAAGGCTCGAGAAGTTCAATACTAAACAATCTTATACCTAACTAGGGATGACAATAGTTGATCCGTAGAAAATATTGTTTTAATTAAAAATATAGAATGATTAATTTTTTCAATTAGATCCGGGCTTGGGCTACCCAGGTTCAGGTCCACCCAAAGTCTAACTATTATAAGTAAAACGATGTTATTTTGCTTAGAATAATTGGGTCTTGAGTCAGTTTGAGATTGGACCAGACCCATGGGTCGGCTCGCCAAAAAACAACTAAATTTAAGCCCATAAGCCAGCAATTGTCATCCTTATCTCTAGTTGATAGAGAGATTGTTTTTATAGACCCACATTAAAAAAAAAGATAGTAATAATAATAATTATTATAAATAAATAAATACTCGAACAAAATAAATAAATCAAACAATTTTTTATAAAAATATTTAAGTTAGGTAAAAAAAATTATTTAGACTAAATATTAATGAATTTTCACACAAGGATAATTCACTTATTTTTGCCTATTAATTACCTACTCTCCTCATTTGGATCTCCCACCATTGAACTTGGACTTCTCAGAGCCTTGCTTTCTTCAACTCATTTCCTATGGTTGTCCCATTTGGGCCATTAACTCGTGCTTTGTTCTACCAACTTGTAAACTTGATTTTAGGCACACATCTCTTTCACTTAGCCCTCAATCTCAATGTGGACTAGGTCAGTCCATTTTGAATGTAGACCTACACGTGTCGTGTAGAAATGCTTTAAGTTGACTTAAGAACAACTTTAATCCGAGTTTGAAAGAATTAAAAATTTTAAAATAATTATTCAAGGGATAATTAGCAATATCTTTTAGAAATTTTGTAGATCATTTTATTTTAATTATCATATTTGGAAATTGATATTATTTAATTGTAATAAATTTTATCTTTATTCATAATTTTAAAATAACATTGTATTAATATTATTAATATTGACAAAAATAACTCTAAATAAAGGAGTTCAATAATTCATATAAATAACTTAAAATTTTAATTAAGGGTGCGCTTTGGAGTAATTAATAAAATTAGTTTTTAATATTAAAAAATATACAATTAAGTCACAAAAATAATCTCTTTATAAAATAAAAAATTACGTAAAATTGATGACTTTCTCGCGATTCTTACAAACCCTATAACTTCATGTATTGGTTTAATTGACTCTATTTTAGTCAAACTTATTGTTTAATATTTAGAAGACCTAATTGATAATTTATAACATACCTATCATATATACAGTAGAGCCCATCCTTTGTTTTCAGATGATACGAAAATTACCGAACGCACTCTCCCATTATCAAGAGTCCCCTACACGTTTGGTCCACTATACTTTTCCACGTTTCATTATCCAAAAGCGACATAATGTGTCAAATCAAACGACCATAAAAGCGCAAGAAAGAGTTTAAATACTTTGTCCAATATTATAAATTTTAATTATTTCTAATAAATTTTAACTATTTATTTATATAAATTTTTGTACGAAATTTGTATAAATTCTGCAAAATAAATAGGTAAGGTTTCATAGGAATATTAATAGAAAATATAGACTTTATGTGACGAAGGAATAAAAAAAAAGAAGAAGTCAAAAGCCAAAAACCCAAAAACTCACCGAAAGGCACCATAGCTTTCCACTTTTCAACACCCCACAATACAAAAAGACTTCGTACAAACCAATAGAATTCTCATCCTCTCTTTTCATTCTACACCAAGCACTCTCATCATATACGACATGCAACCCGATAACTCGCCGGAAAGTTCCCATCTTTACCGGCTTCTAGCCGAGCACGGAATGATCAACGTCGGACCCTACACGTTCCCGGCGATGCAGAGCTTGTGTAGTAGCTCTTCAAGCTCGTATCATAATTACCCCTTGGAAGGGTCTATAGTTACGGACATGACTCCACAGGATAGAGCTCTTGCTGCTCTCAGGAATCACAAGGAGGCCGAGAAGAGACGGAGGGAGAGGATCAACTCTCATCTCGATAAGCTCAGAACCCTCCTTCCTTGCAATTCCAAGGTAATTGTATACACACTCATATACGTGTAACTATTGTTTCGATGTGTTTTGGGTACTTGTTTGAAAAGGGTAAAGGGATTTTTGGAGATTTAGTAGCTTAATTAAGAGACTGCGAGTTTTCATTCACATGAGAATTTGTCAAAAGCATATGATGTTTTTAGATTCTCCATGTGATTTTCCTTTTAAATTACTGTATATTTTACTTTCTCGCTTTGTTCTTTGTTGACCCTTTTCGTAAGGTAAGTGAAGAAATTGAAACTAAGAGTAGGGCCTTCCCGATGCTTTTTGACCATAATCGAGCTCGAGACTGCCATAACTAAAGCTGTACTAATTTGAAACTAAACAGGTTTCATGTGCTTTCTATACTAGTCGAGTTATAGTTATTTCATGCTTTTCGCAGCTAGTCACTCTATTGGTCAAGTTCTCAACAGCATCTGAATTTTTTAAATCTATATAATGATTCTTTTGAAGCTTTCTGTGTTTATTAGAGCTTTGAATGTTCCCGTACAGACAGAATCTGGGAAAGGTAAAAGACTACCAAAGCATTCTGTCTGGTTCTAGTAGGGTTTATGGAAAGTTGCAAAGCTTTTCGCATATTTAGCCCCTTCTCTGACCCTTCTTTTCTTTTTCATCTCAACTGAATATTTTGTTTCCGATTCTGCTTTCTACAGACAGACAAAGCATCGCTGCTAGCTAGGGTTGTTCAGCGAGTAAAAGAACTGAAAGAACAGGCCTCACAGATTCCCGGACTCGACGCTTTCCCATCAGAATCCGACGAAATCACCGTTCTCTCAGGAGAGTATTCAAGTGACGGGCAATTAATATTCAAAGCATCTTTTTGCTGTGAGGACAGGTGTGACCTTTTGCCTGACCTCATCGAGACGCTGAAATCTCTCCACTTGAAGACACTAAGAGCTGAAATGGTGATGCTTGGAGGCAGAATGAGGAATGTTCTCATTGTAGCTGCTGATAAAGATCACACTGTCGAGTCCGTCAATTTTCTTCAGAATGCACTCAAGTCCTTACTAGAACGCTCAAACTCTGCTGATAGATCGAAGAGAAGAAGGGTTTTAGACCGCAAACTTATCATCCAATAATGTTTTGGTTTCTCTTTACTTTGATTGGTTTTAGTCTTCGAGGTCTTGTAGTAATGTAATTTCCAGGTTGTGGGTTTGTTTCTTTTTTATTTCGAGTAAAACCCACGAAAGAATCTTAAAAAGAAGACAAAGAAAGAGAAATTTCAGAGTGTGAAAATGTGGGTGTGAGTTAACTCGGTCTAGGTTTTACATAGTTGAGTTTCCTTCATGTGTAGGAAAACGAAGTTTGCATGTGTTTTTTAACTTATGCAATTTGATTACTGTATGTTCTGTAAGAGAAAACCCTTTCGTCAGCTCCAAGAAGCTGAAAACTGGAAGATTTGGTTTCTGAACGCTTGTCTATACATGTGTACGAGCTTTTATTTAATCTCAGCTCATTACATCAATGTCTGGTATCTGAGATCTCTTCCATAGATTTCTTTGTTTAGATTCTCTTGTCTGTAATGTACACTGATTCTAAGGGAACATGTAAGGAGAAGAATCATGAAGTTACTGCAGGATGATGGCGTAAGAGTTATAAGATCTTTGATAGCGACTGAATGGGAAGCTAGAGGACAAGGTTTTCTGCAAGTGAACTTCAAATTTTGTGAGTTACGAGTTTAAACTTCCAAGGAAAACATTCGCCTAGTAAACAGAGAGGCAAAATATAATTTAATAACAAATATTTTAAAATTTTTCATTGTATAAATAAAATTTTACCTTTGTCTCATGAGAATTATTAATAATTATTTATTTTATGAAAATCGAAAATTTCTAATTTTCCGTTTTTAATTTAGAAAATGAGTGTTAATTAGATAACATTTTAATCTTTTCTTGACATTAAAATGAGGTTGATTAAAAGGAAAACATGTATAAGCTTACTTAATTGGAGTTGATTTGATTGTTACATAATTAGTATCAATATTCGATACTATGCTTTGAGCAAGTGTGACAAAGAATATATTCTTGGAGTCAATCTCCTTTCATTACCCTTTTCACCAAAGCTAATAGCACATTGTCCTCTTTAATTACTTTCGTCAATGTCTTCTAAGCCTTTGTTTAGTTGAGCTTGTATGTGTAAAACTTTTTTCAGTAGAATTTTTACGAGAAGAATTTTTTTAAGAAATCAGTTAACTGTTTAATTATCATTTAAAAAAGATTTTTTTTGAAAGAAATTCATATAATAGACTGTCTGACAATATAAAAATAAAAAGTATTTTTAATTTTAACTATATTTTATTTCGTAATGAAAATTATTTATGCATGTAAATATTATTTAAAGTATATTAAACAATATACAAAGCACAATATATTAATTATTATATAATTTTAAACCATATGAAAGATAAATAAAAATATATTTAATCAAATCTTTTATATAGATTATAACATAAGTAAACTAATATCGAAAATAAATATTAAAACATATAAAATATCAAATAATATTATATAAATCTTAAAATAAATATTCAAGTTCAGTAAATAGTTAAATACATAATAAACGAAAAGATGAGTTTATAAGTATTGTGAGAATTATATGTAAAATATAAGGACAAAAGCGACTACAAAATAGACTCATTAATTGGTCTAAAAACTCTACCTAAAAGTTTTTTTAGAAGCTCTAAATTTGAATTTATTAAAAAGTTATATTTTGACTGCCAAAAAAGTTATATCAATTAAACAATTACTTTTTTATTTTACAATTAAACATCCATTTTCTTAAAAAAGGCTTTTGTGGTAGAGAAAAGTACTTTTTGGCCTCCCAAAAGCTCATCCAAATAGACACTAAGTCAAGAATTATTGCTAAACTTTTATAAATATGACCTTGAAAGTGGAATTATATTATTAGGAAGATAGATTTAAAAGCATACATTTAACCTTATATACGTACATATATATAATAGAGACTAATTATAAGATCATTATTTAGTGATTATTACAAATTATTGATATTAAACAAATTTTGTATATAAATAATATTTTTATTTATGAAATTGGATCAATCAATTACCGATAAAGAGACCTTTTTCATATATCTTTGGCATAACAATGGCTAGATTGTCAAGGGAATGAGACATTTTACTCTTTACAGCAAAACATGTATGATTTCTTGGACATGCGACCGTACTTGGATTCATTTCAGATTAGTCATGAATAAAAGATTGTTCACTATAATCCCACATTAGCTTTATGATCAGAGTGTTCATAGATATCACATCCTGTACTTGCAGTCCACTCTCTTGCAATTTTGATTAGGTAAAGACTAAAGTTCATAATATGATCATGGGGAGTGTTAATAGATATCATATCCTGTACTTGCAGTCCACTCTCTTGCTGATTTAATTAGGTGAAGAATGAAGTTCATAGTTTAAAAGTTTCGAACTTAAGTAAGTGAAATTCATATCATATTAAAGTTTTTATCTTAAAAAAGAGAAATTTGTGTAATTTAAAGTATTCAATTAACTTATAAAATTTCAGTTATTTTTTTCTTAATTAATATAAAATATACGTTTAATATCGTTAAAATTAGATATATGTTCGCAGATAATAGGAAGAAAAAAATCGAGAGAATAAATAGAGAGAAAATAATTTACTTTCGTAAGTAAAAACTATCTTTATACAATAAATGTGTGATCTTACATGTGGTTCACACTCATGTTATGTGAAGTTGAGTAAGAGTATTATTGAATTTTTAAATATGGACAGAGTGTAGAGTACATTAATAAGAATTGAGTTTGGGTCAACCATTGTCCAAATAACTAGAACTAGTTGTTTGGATAGTTGACCCTTACCACTTATAAACTCTTTAACATTTTCATATCTAGGCAATATGAGATACTCTAACACTCCTCTTTTGGGGCTGAAATTCAGTTGTCACTTGAAATATACGCAGTGGTAACCGGATCAGATTGTTGGAATTGGACATCCAAACAGACAACTGGAAAATTAATAATCCATATTAAACTTGCTCTGATACCATATTGAGTTTTTAAATATGGGCAAAGTATAGAGTCCATTAACAAGAATTGGGCTTGGGTCAACCATTGTCCAAATAACTATAACTAGTTGTTTGGATAGTTGACCATTACCACTTATAAACCCTTTAACATTTTCATCTCTAGGCAATATGGAACACTCTAACAAATATATGACCAAACTCTAGGATAGACAAAACAGGAGAACAGAAACATAATGACACTTCTTGATAAGGATGATATATTATAGGTTTGACACTCTAGATTTTAGGCAATTTAAACATTTGTGAATGAGTATAGATTAAACCCTAACCCTAAGACTCAACTTTAAGCTATTGGGTATTAGTTACATAATGTGAATGGTATTAGAATGCAACGAAGGAGTCTTCTTGGTGTAAAATGCATGGCTTAGGATGAAAATAGGGTCCCTTTACAAGATTCAAATGGAGAACTTTCTCCTCTAATATCATAATTACATTAATTGTTCATAATTTGTCCTATACACACACAAAAAAATCTTTATCAAGCCTCGTTTAAAGATTTATGCCTTTTATGTTCTTTGTCCCATTTACTTAAACTATTCTATTGTCTTCTCAGGTAGGTGGAAAAGGAAATTGCCTTTTGAGACTTTCTACAGGTATGGTATTCAAAGTCTTAAAAAGCCGCATTAGTATTTAATGTACCCATTCGATATATGCAATGCACGTACTTACCAAATTTTAGATGAGGACAAAAATGTTGAAATGAGGTTCGAGTTGGGAATGGAGTTGCTCATAATACGCCATCAGGTGCTTGTGTGGGTGAGATCTTGGAAGATCAATAAATACTGTTTTTACTAAATGAGTATTTGATTGTAAATAAAAAATCATTGTTTTAATAGATATAGGTAAAATATAACTTTTTAAGAAACTAAAGTTTGAAGCTTTTAAAAAATACTTCTTAAATAATTTTTTAAATAAAATTTTCATATTAATTAACGAGTATACTTTTTTTCTTTTTTCCTTATGTTTTACACATAATTTTCACAACTCCTACAAACTCATCTTCACGTTTATCTTGCAAACTCATCTTCTTTATTACAATAAAATGTATAATTTATTATATATTTAACTATTTACTTAACTTGAATATTTCTTTTGAGATTTATATAATATTATTTGACTTTTTATATGTTTTAATATTTATTTTTATATTAGTTTTACTTATGTTATAATCTATATAAAAGATTTTGTTAATATATGGTGCTTTGCATATTGTTTAATATACTTTAAATAATATTTATATGCATAAATAATTTTTATTACAAAATAAATATAGTTAAAATTAAAAGTATTTTTTATTTTTATGTTGTCAAACAGTCTACTGTATAAAGCTCTTTTTTAAATAACAGTCAAACAGTCAACTAACCTTTTAAAAAAGTTCTACTATCAAAAGCTTTAAAGATATAAGCCCAGCCAAACAGAGACTAACACTCAGATTAAAATTTTGGGTACATAAGCTTGTTCATATTATTAATTAAACTCATTAATTCAACATGTTTATATTTTGTAGTTTTTCTTGGTTATTCATATTTTTTTATTTATAAAATTGTTTCTTAAGTCGAAGACGGAACATTGAAAATAAAAGAGTAAAATTTAAATGATAAATACTACAACTTTGTTATGTTCATATCATGTACGTTTTGACTATGAGTTATTTTTACATATTTAATTCATTTTAAACTATATTTATTAAATTAGAAGTATCTCTTATTTTTAAACTGCCTATACTAATCTTCTTTTAAATCCGAATTGAAATTGTATTCGATTATTAGTTATTATACCAAGTTAACCCTAATATTTTGTGTCTACAAAGATAAATCCAGAGAGATCAGCCATTGTCCATGACTGTTCCAGTCGAGAAGAGCTTAAAGAAAGGGATCATGGCACAGGAACATAGCACAAGCCTATTTTAATGATATAATTGTCATCCCAGATAATCATAATCTGACCGAATGTCTTTAAACACATTCATTATACATCATACTGCTTCATCCTCATCCCTCTCTGAGTCTCTGAGCATGTGGTATCAATTACATACACATTACAAGACAGCGTGTGTGCGTGTCAGAGAGAGAGAGGTAGGCGTGAATAAAGTGAAGCTGACAAAGGGTGAGAGAGCAACAATCATGGGCAAACATGAAAAGGGCAGGTGACAAAAGTAGGTCTCGTCTTTGAACCGAACAAAGAAGTGAAAGTAGATGCGTGTGTGCGTGTACTATATAGTATCTATCTATCTAATCTAATGTATGTATGTAATTGAATGTTTCACTTGTTTCAAGGAGACAAGTGCATGCCCCATGAGGGCATGAGAGTGGCTCTTGTCGGGGAAGTGTGAGGATTGGCTCTTTCTCTTCTTCTTCCATTACTTTGGGTCTGTGGATGGAGATGGAGGACGGTTTTTCTTGCTAAGCAATCATTACTGTGATGACCCTTTTTTTGGTAGATGCTATAGCAACAAGTGTTTGATGTTGCTGTTCTCTTGTGGGGACGGGAAAGTGGAGTGTTGTGTCACGCTCTATATATATATATTTACGTATAACCATAATGTGTGCTTGTGCACAACTTTCCATGAATATTCTTTTCGAGCTGATCAGGCTGCTCCTCCTGGTCTTTCTGGTTTGCTGGTCCAGTTTTCACATGGCTTGGTTTCTTCTCCTTGTGTTAATTTTTTATTTTAAAAAATCCCAATTCATCTTTTAATTGTATAAAAATTCTCATATTTTTATTTTATTAAAATTTTTAAAAAATTTCTTTATATCTTTCAGTATGATTAATTTTATTTTATTAAAATTTTTAAAATTTTCTTTATATCTTTCAGTATGATTAATTTGTATTTTTATTTAATGATTATTTTATATTTAGTGATGAAAAAATCTCACCTTTAAGGAAGTAAGTTTAATTGATGTAACAAATTATTCTCATTTAGAGCATTTGACAAAGCAATTTTGGATTATTTTAGAATTTTAAAGAAAATATCAAAATAAAAATATGAAAAACATGCGAATTTAAGATGTTGACAAGTTAAGTAACTTTACAAATTATCGAGTTCAAGTATGATAATTGGATCGAGTCAAATAGTCCTAAGCCTTCTAAGTCGTGGTTCGAGCATGACCTAAAGATCTATTGATTTTAAATATGGTATAAAATTTTATTAAATTCGAGTTGTATGAAATATAAATTAAATTTCGAGTTGCATAACTTGAAGATTGATTAAATTTAAATATGGTATGAAATTTGATTAAATTGGAGTCATAAAATAATTCAATCAAACTTGAGTTGTGTAGTTTGAATTTTGTCATATCATTAAAAATATTATTATTTTAAGAAAAACAAATTAATATTATTCAAAAACTATCAATACAAAAGAATGTATATTTTAATTTTTAATTAAAAATAAAATTATAATATAATATTTATAACGCTTAAATAAATTATATGTGTTATGAAAATCATTATAATTTTAAAGACAAAATTTTGTTAAGATAAGACTCTGTTTGCTCTTTCCGAAAATCAATATGTCCATTAATATGAGAATCTAATTATTTCTTAACTCAGTTAAGATTCATATTTTTATATTTTAAGTGGATTAAAAGGTTAGTTTAACTTTTATATTAATAGTTGATGGGTTATCATCATCGTCATTAACACCCAGTTAAAATTCTACACAAATGCAAGGTTTAAAGAGATCTTTACTTAATAAAGAGGTTATTCTCGATAAACCTTACATACAATATGACATGAAAATATTACAAAAATTATATATAGATGCTCATAAAAAATAAAAATAAATAATTGATAAGTCATTTATTTAAAAAAAGATTGTTACATAAATTTAGAATATTGAGAATATAGTTATTATTTTTACTTAAAAGTTAATATGATATTTTGTATAACATAAATAACATATTTAAACACTATAAATTTTAATAAAAATAAAAATTAAAAAGTATATTTTTTAAAATCAAAATTAGTTCATCGGATTAGGGTTGTTGAGAAACCAGGCCTAGCCATTTTCGTTTTACAGAGTGAGGCCCTTAACTAATATTGAGGCCTATTCAGTTGGACCCAACATGATCTTCAAACTCTACAGAACCAATAAAGAGTCGAAGATAAACAAAAGGATTTGCTCATAGCTCTAATTATTGTAAAATTTTTAATTATTTTATAAAATTTTATTATATTTTTTAGTTTTAAATACAAAATATTTTTCAATTATTATGGAAGATGGTTTGAAGAATGAGCAAAGTAAATTAATCTTTTTTCGGTGTAAAATTGTAAAGTAAATCAAACCGAAAAGTTAAAAATTAAACTGAAAAGTTAAAAAATTTAAAATTTTTATGATTAAATCGACTAAATTGATACAATTTTTTAATTTTTAATTTTAGAATAAACGATTGTACTTAGAAATCGAAATTTGAAATCATTTTTTTATGATAAGTCGCTTTAGAATTAATAAGTAAAATTTGAGTTCATCAATTATATGTTGAATCTAAATTTTAAAGAATATATTTCAATTAATAAATAATATTTTTTAAATAATTGAAGAGTAATATAATTAAATAACATCATTTTATTATACATTTGGATTGAATAAAAAAATAAGTTTATCGTTCGGATTCAACCTTTATTTTCGAATATATATTAAATAAATTATCAAATTTACATAATAGTTTATGTAATTTAAGTAATTCCCTTGACGAATCAATAATTTATAATTAAAGTATAAATTAAAAAATTATATTTCATACAACTCCAAACCAAAAAACCCGACCACAAGTAGGTTTTGTTCAAACAGGATTGGGCTTATGAAGCAAAAAAACCTTCCTAGAATCCTTCAAACTTTGCACAAATATATATTAAACAAATCGAAACACTCAACATGGATTTGGATGTTTGTTTTTGGCGGAGAATCTCCAATCCCAATGAGATGTCTCCTCAAAAGCTAATAATATTTAATTAATATTTTTTAACTTATGGGAATTTTTTATACACCAAATTATCGTAAATATTTTAAATTATTATTGCGCTTCGCTCAGATTAATCCTCGCTCGAATATTTAATATCGCTGCACAAATCTCAACTTTACTTAAGCAAAGACTAACCTCAATTATTTATTAGTTTTTGGGTGAGTGAGAGTCACATAATCTAACTTTTATCCATGTCCATTTGGCATAGGTATCATTGTTCTTCTTCCCCTACGAAAAGTGGAAAATGAAATGTTTCATCTTCGGATGGGGACCCAAATGTCATAATTCTGAGTCATATACCAAATGGGTGTCTCTTTCCCTCCATTTGGTCAGAGGACAAATTGTCACAAATTAAATAATAATAATTAATAACTTGATGTTGGTGGGTCACCTAACACTATACAAAAGTCGGGTTGCAAAAAGCTATCATTACATTTAGCTTCACATGATATATTATTATGACAATTTTTCAAGTCACTTATTGTGTCTCCACAAGAGTAGAATCCAATTTTTCAAGCTCCCATTAAAAAATATTTTATCTGTTAAGTAAATTTGTAAATGAATATAACCATATGTAAATTACATTAAGTATATTATTAAATGTATATTTAAATGATAAATGTATTGATATAAGTGACTAATTCAAAATCTAATATTAAAAGTTCTAACATTGATTTTTTTTAAAATCATAAAAATCAAATTTAGAACTTGGAGCAAACGATTATGCCATTCCAAGGGGATTAAAAACCTTTTTGTTTTTTTGGGTTTAACGAGAAACAGAAAATAAAATTACACGACAAGTTTGGGGAGACAGATCTCTAATAGATCCTCTAATGGGATACAATGACACCCTGTAGGTGCAGTGGCAAAATAGATGACTCCAATGTCAGATTGGATAGCCTGAGTAATGAGCCAGTCAGCGCATCTGTTGCTCTCTTGGTAGACGTGTCGATGAACAACAGACCAGTTCCTTGTGAACAGCTCCAGGATACCCGTAACTATAGGGTGGAGGGTCTGGGAGCGGTGATCCGGTGAAGAGAGGATCGTATGCACCATGAGCAAATCCACTTCTAGCTCTATCCGGCGGAAGCCCAGATGCCAGGCTAGCGAGAGGCCAGTGAAGACGTCCTAGAGTTTTGGTGATAACGCAGCGCACCATCCGAGGTTCTGAGTGAAACCTCCAAGCCAGTTGTTATTACTATCCCGAATGAGGTCCCTTGCTATAGCCGAGCGTTGGGCGTAATTGCAGACACCATTTGTATTTAATTTAACTCACCTAGGCGACGGTTTGCTCCAACCGGTGAGCTGCTCCTGGTAAGGATGAATGTCGGCGTTAGCCTGGCACTGCCACTTAATAGGCTGAGGTATTTGACCTGCAAAAGACAAAATGTGAAAAATGGGTGAGGAAGGTAAGTAAATCGATAATAAAAAAGAGACTTGTTTTTGTTTTTTGTTGGGTAATCAAAAGTAATGCGATGGGTCTACCAAGGTAAAGGCAATCTTCACAATAATGGCCATATCTCGAGGCATTTGTAGTGCCAAAAAGGCGAGTGGAGTAGTTCAGTTTCAACACCTTCTCTTCTTACTTAGACTTTTGCTTTGCAGGAAGGGATAGATTAGAAGATCGAGCAGATTATAAGGAGATTTAATATACATATTCTCTTTATCGTGATTAGCGCTTTGCATTGCCATTGGATCCTACTCGTCTCATGTGGGTATTAACAAACATTTGACTAAGTTCGATGATTTGTGTCTTCCTGGTCAAGGAATTCCTCTAACTTGCATTGGCTTGGAAACACATCTGTACTCCATGTTCTTGCATGTTCATCTTTCATTTTTTAATATGTACCAGCAGCTCTTTCTGTCACTCTCTCTCACATACACACACACTGTCACACTGATATTGATAGAACTTACATATTCTCTTCCATTTATTCATCAACTTTATTCTACGAGCAAAGAAATGGTGGAGAAGAGGGTATCAAGGAATGAGAATATATACTCTTTTTTATCTTTTCATTACATGCTAGAACAAAGTTCCACTAGTGAATAAAGGAGGAACCAGTCATGTTTGCATGGTTTTAAGGGGTCAAAAGGGTTATGCGTTATGACCATATATAGGAGAAAAGAAATATATCTTTTCTATAATTTAAATTTTAAAAAATTTTCTAATTTTTGACCTATTAGAAAAATCAGGTCTCTAAGATTTTAATTAAATAATAATAAAATACATGTATTATAAATATTAGACGTAAACTAATTAAATATTCATTCATATGCTAACCTAACTTAGCCTGAATCAATTCATTTCGACTTAAATTTAATTGATTTAATTTAATTTTAAAAATTGAGTTAAATTCTTATGTAAATAACATTTGATTAATTCCTTACTTCTTCTGTTCATACTATAATTGTTTTATCTTTTTTTAAACCAAAGTTTGATAGAATGAGCTTCTAAATAAACTTGATAATTAAAAAGGGTTTTTTTGAAAATTTTAAAAATTATAATATTTTTCTTAGATTTGTTAAATTACAAGGAAGATTTGCGAAAGATACATTGAAAAAAATGTCAAATATTTATAATAATTTATAAGTTACGTGTTTGGAATTCGATTTAAGTAAGGTTTATAAAATTCAATAAGTTGGGACTCCCTGATTACAACCTCTTAACCTCTTAATGGGGACTCGTTTTGCCACATGAACCGGCTTTGTGGAGGCATTCGATTCTTTTCCTTCCAAGAGGTTTCTTGTCACTAGAGGGAAGGACCAGAAAAGGGTTGCTTTTCACGAGTCATTTCACTAGTGACCTTTGTTTGTCCACTCAGGCTTCCTAAAGAATGGTCAGAAACAAACATACACAACAAGCAACAGCTTTTCCCACTTATTCTTCTTCTTCTTTTAGTGGTTAGGAAGAGTGTCAAAGTATGAATTATGATGGTTCATTTGCACTTTACAAGAAATGCTATTTCTTGAATAGAAGAATGCATGAAATGGACATCACTTTCTCTCGTTTTTTATTATTTTGACTTAATGCATTGTGTGCCAAACCAAATCAAAAGGTTGATTAGGATGTGAATGCCCTCAATGGGTGTTCATAATTATTTAATATATCAATATGTAGTTTTTTAGTGGATTCAAGTAGTTTAAAAAATAAAAAAGACATACTAAATTGAAAAACTTAACAAATTTTTAAAATTTTATGTCTAAATTTTAAAAGATCAGAAAATCAATTTAAAATTAGTTAATAGAATAATGTCAAAATTTATATTTAAAAATTATGTTTTATCTTTTTTATACATAACATTTAAATATTAAACAAATAACTACGTTTTAAATGCGTGTTTGTCAATTTATTTATCTTCGAAGCTCAAAAATCATGTTGCCAAAATACAAAAAAGCTAGGTAACCCCTCCAAATATTATTTTTTTATCGTTACATTATTAATTAAAAATGAAATAAAAATTAATTTGAAATAAATAATTTGATATTACAAATTATTCTCTTAGTTAAAAATTTAAATTTGTATACTAAAAATAAAAAATTATCCCTAAAAAACACGTGGGAAAGCATATTTATTCAAATCTTTTGGTTGTTAAGGGGTAAAAAAAGCTCAACCAATAAATCTATATAATTTAAAATTGAGTCTTCTTTTAGTGTGTAGTTTTCATAATGTTAGGTTACAGCAACATTCAACGTTTCTTGGTGAACTTATTAAATAGTCTCAAATGTAAAACAAGAGGAACCGACGATGAAATTGGGAAAACGATTCCCAAGAAAAAAGATTTATAGTAATGTTTACGTTTCACATGCATTCACATCTTTCGGCTACTGTTCGTGTACACATTATTCGCGTAAAAAATAAGATCTTCTGTTCAATTTTATGGTGTTTTATTTTGTCTCATAAATTTTAGCCATTTATTTATATGAATCTTACGTAGGTCTCACATAAATAAACGAAGATCCACACAAATAAATGATTCAAATTCATACAACATAATAAGACACCATAAAATTAGACAAAAAAATCTAAACTCTTATTGTAATGGTCTAAAATGGTTGTATTTGACCATAATCTTTTAGAACTCTACCACTGAAACTACATTTGATTACCAAAAAATGTCACCAAAAGTTCCTAAATTATTACTAATTATTATATTCGTTGCAAAAACATTGGCAAATTCTCGTAGCTAAAAACTATAGGCAACTTTTTTTTTTCCAATCATCACAAATAGTTTTCTCGTGGGCTTTATCTTTATAGTGAAAAATTATTAGCGACACTTTAAGAAATAGTTGCCAAAACATTTTGACTACATTTAGATTTTCTAGCTAAAAATTACTATCTATGTTTTTGGAAACGTAGCTCAAAACTTTTAGCTACGTTTCCAAAAACGTAGTCAAAAGTTTTTAGTTAAGTTTTAAAAAACGTAACCGAAAGTTTTTAACTACATTTTTTTTAAAAATGGCCAAAAAGTTTTCCCTAAGTTTTTAAAATGTAATCAAAAGTTTTTAGCTGCATTTTATACATTTAGCTACGTGTTAAAAAATATAGTCAAATTTTAATATACATTTTTACAAAATATTATATCATGTTAATTATAATTATTTGTGACATTTTTAATCTATATTATTATATATAATATTTGTTTTATTGTTAACATATTATACAAAAATAATTAATAATTTAAAATATTGTATGTAAAAAGTAAAATATCATTAAATTATACCAATAAAAAGAATATTCTTAGTATACAAAATTTTAATTACAACCTTAACAATCATTTGGTGACGATTTTAGAAAATAGGCACTAAATGTAGAACCTTTTATGATGATTTTTTAAATCGTCGCCAAATGATTACTTTTAGCAACAATTTTTAAGAAGTAGCAAAAAAAACATAGCTAAATGTTTAGATGCCATTTGTGCTTAACATACTAGTTAATCTAAATTTCACAATAACTTGAGCTCAATCTTTGATTCCCTCGTCAAACTAATAATTTTGTATAACACAATAACACAACTCATTTGAAATTTTGTTCATGTGTTCGATCCGAAGAGATTTAGTAGAACGTAATCTTATCCTGATGAATAGAGATGCATAATTTTGTATAATGAAAAACTAAAAATTAAAATAATTTATGAAATATGAAATAAATTTAAGTCCAATTTTGAAAATTAAGCTTATATACATATATATATATATACTTATTAAAGTTAAGCTTTGAATTTAAATTTTATAATATACATAACTTTTTTTTGAAAATACTTTAGAAATATTATTATTGTCATCTTTTATATTGATAAAAGATAATATACATAATTGTAACTTATATATATATATATACACACACATATACATATTTTAACTTTTGTGAAAATACTATAGTAATATTAATTATAATTATCTTTTGTTTTGATGCATGATCTTTGCATAGAAATCTTTTTTTTGAGGGAATTTTTAAATTTTAATTTATTATTTGTTTTTTTCCATTTATTAAAACAATATATATAGTTGCAATGTCAATTCCAAATTACATCCTTTTGGGTCCACTATTTCCACATGCTCACGACACGACAATTATAATTATATTTGTAGTTATGTGTGCATCTAAAAAATAATCTTTTATATGTTAGCTTAGTCCTTAATTAATTCGTCGGTTGAATTATTATGAGTTATTGATATTTAAAACATATGAATTGGTCAAGACATTTGTGGTCATTATAGGTAGTTAAAAACTAATAACTTCGTCATAATTACATTATAATTTAAAATAAAGTATACAAACTTTAGGTATGATTCCTAATTTAAATTTTAGTAGGATCCTTTTTCAAATTCAAAATTGTTAGAGTGTCCTATGTTGCCTAGATATGAAAATATTAAAGGGTTTATAAGTAGTAAGGGTCAACTATTCAAACAACTAATTCTAGTTATTTGGACAATGGTTGACCCAAGCCCAATTCTTGATAGTGAACTCTACACTCTGCCTATATTTAAAAATTCAATATGGTATCAGAGCAGGTTTAGTCCGGATTATTAATTTCTCGGTTGTCCGTCTGGATGTCCAGTCTCAGCGGCCCGGTCCGGTTACCACTGCGTATATTTCAAGTGACAACTGGCTGTCCAGCCCCAGTTGCACTTGAGGT
>JANVCL010000003.1:1634825-1659360 GCA_026546855.1 Erythroxylum incrassatum | reverse complement strand
CATATTTAAAAATTCAATATGGTATCAGAGCAGGTTTAGTCCAGATTATTAATTTCTCGGTTGTCCGTCTGAATGTCCAGTCCCAGCGGCCCGATCCGGTTACCACTGCGTATATTTCAAGTGACAACTGGATGTCCAGCCCCAGTTGCACTTGAGCGGGAGTGTTAGAGTGTCCCATATTGCCTAGACATGAAAATGTTAAAGGGTTTATAAGTGCTAAGGGTCAACTATCCAAACAGCTAGTTCTAGTTATTTGGACAATGATTGACCCAAGCTCAATTCTTAATAGTGGACTTCACACTCTACCCATATTAAAAATTTAACAAAGATCGTAATAACAATGATACACTTAATAAATTATTTTTAATACTAAGTCCTTCCTAGTCAATCATCGTCACCGCAAGGATCAAAAGCTTTTCATACATGCAAGACTCTAGGAAGTACTGAGAACTACATAATTAACGATCATACACTTGATGATGGCTAAGAAGGAATTGATTGAGTAGTGAGTTTCAAAGTGTCCAAACCTCTAAACAACGGTGTGTAGAGCTAATCCATGATTAGAGCGTGAAATCCTTTTGTTTTTGAGTGTTAATTAGCAATCATAACACGAGGGAGACCAGACCAGGCCATGCCAGGTATTAGAAGCTTTGGTATTGCATTTATTAATTATATAATTTGATAAGTTATTGGAAATTAGTTCGATGATGAACGGTTAGGTTTAGTTGGGATAGGGCTACGTAATTACTGTTATCATTAATTATTCTTGCCAACTTGACTTGGACATGAGAATATCATGTAACTTACGAGTGTGTCCTACCTAATATCGAACCCCTCTTTACAAGTACATATCAGATGATTCAGGACATGCATGCATGCGATATCACATGTTCTTTAATAAAACTTTAAGAACTTCAATGTTGGAAGACATTAAAATACACGGGAGTTATAATTAAGGTTAGCCTTACTATGAAATTTTAGGTTAAAATTGTACCAAAAACGAGTCTAAATTAGTTAAATTTTTTCGTTTTGAACTTGATGAATTTGAATTTAATACGTTAGTTTAGTGTTGAATAAAATTAAATCTTATAATAAATTTAAATTTTACTATTTTTAATTATGACAAGAGTCTAAAACTACTAACGTGCTACGACCATTATGCAAAATAGAATCATCGATAAAAATGAAGTTTTCTAGTATTTGTTAGAAGGATTCATTTATATTTATTAGTTTAAATTGAAAATAGTTGTAAAATATTTAATCAAACAAGTTAAAAATTTTAGGACATACTCAAGTCTTTTTCCCCGATAAAAACTAATTAGACTACAAATGGTTTTTTTTGAATAAATGATTATTAGTTAAGGAAAAGGGGATTTTGCTAGTTATATTCATGAACAAACAAGTAAGTACATCCCTAGTTATGTTTTAAGCATAAGTAACCCTAATCTAGGTCAACTACTACATATAGTAAATTCCACTTTGGTGCTAACCCAAATTGATTGGTAGTTTATCCACATTCATATTCTTCTCTATCAAATTTTATTTATATATGAAAAGGGTTGCAATACAATCACCATTTGGAAACAAAAAGATCTGTCTTATGTGCTTGCTTGACTCCATATTAAACAATAGTAAAGCAAAATAGTAAGACAATCCAAAGTTTTAAATTAAAAAAGAAAGTAGATGCACCTACTATTGTGAAGAAGCCCACATGAATTATATAAGAAACAAAGCACATACCCTACATTTCAAGGGATGTTTTCTTTGTTGATAGGGTTGTGTTGATGAATTTCAACCATATTTGAACAAAGATATTATTTTGGTTATTATAATGTGGTTCTTGTGTAGGCAATGGTTAGGTTAGGAAAACAATATAACATGAATGCTTTTCTTTTCACATCACATGTCCTTATTTTTGTATATATATAATGGTTAGCAAACTTTGAAAAGCTCTTTGGTTTAAGATGTAATATGAACAAAAGGAAACTTCAAGTGAGATTTATAGGAAAAAGAAGTTTGAAAATTTTATCTTGAAGTTTCCTTTAGGTTTGGTCAAAGACTAATAAAAAAAATTCAACACTTTGGTCAAAGTGAGATTTTGAGATGTACTACCCAACAAGTGAACATAATAAATGAAGTTGCCCTTCTTAAGGGGCAATGCTAGTTGATTAGAATGACACATGTGAATAATTTTTTTTTTCAATTAGAGACTTTTAAAGTAAAGTTTTGATTATTTTATTTTAAGTTATTCATTTATTTATTTCTATATAGTATTGTCTAATTATTATGTTTTATGCTATTTTTATTTATTTATAATTTTAAATTATTAAAAATATATAAAAATTAATGGTATATAATGGAAAAATTGTATAATAAATAAATAGTATGATTAAAAAATTCATAATTTTTAAATAATGAGAATCAAAATAAAATTTTCATTTAACCCTTAAGATTTTGTGTTGAAAAAAAACCTCAATTACTACTTTGTGAAATATTAACAGAAAATTTGGAGTAAAGAGGGAAAATTTTAAAATAAGATTAAAAAAGTAGAAAAGGCAAAAGGAAAGAGGACAAAGTCTCTCAAATCTCAAAGCCCATCAAAAGTAGGTCAAAGGTGGGAGCAAATAAAGAAAATGGCAACTGAACTCAAGTTTCTCAAGCTTAACACACTTCTAATCTAAACACCACATATGTGTTTATACACATTAATCAAAGTCTTGCGGAAGCTGAGTTCACAATCTTTCATGTTTTTCTTTTTGGGGATGAATAAGGACAGGCCGAAAGGATCCAAGCTCCAACCCCACTTCCATTATTATTTTACAGAGAAAGACAATCAATCCCACAAATTTCCAATTCTTCTCCATCAAACAAACTGATTTTTCAATGCAGAAGCTCTGAACATAGAAAACCCATTAAGCATTAACAAAACTTCAAAGGAAGGAGAGCAAAAAAGGAAAAGAAAGATTGAGGAAAAGCAAGGAAAAGAAGCCTTATTCTCTCTTTTCTTTTTCCCTTTTCTTGCAGCCTCTGCTAAGCATCTTTTCCTCACTTTTCCTGTGCTTTTGCCACCACCACTCCTCTCTCTTTCTCTATCTTCTTCCTTTCCCTTCTTGGAATCA
Organism: Erythroxylum incrassatum; assembly: GCA_026546855.1. Lineage (NCBI taxonomy): Eukaryota > Viridiplantae > Streptophyta > Magnoliopsida > Malpighiales > Erythroxylaceae > Erythroxylum > Erythroxylum incrassatum. Next base: position 1,656,241 of record JANVCL010000003.1, on the reverse strand, counting down.
AATTTTTTTCTTGTGATTTTCTTACTTTTGTTCCTCCATTTCTCTTCTTATGCTTCTCCATTTCTTGTAATCTGCTTCTTGTTTATTCTTTTGTCTTTCTTTCTCTTGGATCATTTGTTTGTTTGATAAGTAAAGTCCAACCCCTTTGTATGTCCTTAACCTTTTGTGAATTTGTTTTAAATTTGGTAGCTTTTTCAATCTCGTAGTAGCTGGAAATTGAAGGTCTTGGATGTTCAGTGCTCAAAATTCTTGATTCCTTTTTATCAAACTGTGAAATTATGTTCTTTTACTTCAAGCTTTTAGTCAGGACTTGAAAGATCGAGTCTTTGTGTTTCTTCTGATTCAATTTCTAGCTTTGTTAGTTTCACATGGTGTGGAATTTTTCATTTTACATGCTGTTTGTCTTGATCAGAGTCTAAAGTTTGTTCTTGAGCCTTCCTGTACATTTTCTGTGTAAATTCCTCTGCAGCTACGGTTCCTGGAATTCGGTGTCTCAATTTCACTTTCTTTGTTAATTCCTATCACATGGTCTAAAGCTTTTTGCTCTCTCTCTTATTTGCTTGATCAAAGACATAAGCTTTCTTTATTTACCACAGACTTCTTTAATTCTCTGTTCCAGTTTGTTTGAGTTTCCATGGGACTCTGTCATGGAAGACCAATTGAGCATCAACAAGAACTCTCTAACAACCAAGCACTCTCTATTGAAACTGAAGCACAGGCGCCGAATTCACGCACCAGCAAAACCTCCAGTTTCCCTTTTTACAGTCCAAGTCCTTTGCCAAGCCTCTTTAAGAACTCACCTGCGGTGTCCAGTGTAAGCTCCACACCTTTGCGCATTTTCAAGAGGCCTTTTCCACCACCTTCTCCAGCAAAACATATTCGGGCATTGCTTGCACGAAGACACGGCTCTGTTAAGCCCAACGAGGCCTCGATCCCTGAGGGAAGTGAGACTGATATTGCTTTGGACAAAAACTTCGGCTTCTCAAAGCAGTTCTCGAGCCATTATGAGCTTGGTGAAGAGGTTGGTCGTGGTCATTTTGGCTATACCTGCTCTGCCAAAGCCAAAAAGGGAAGCTTGAAAGGTCAAGATATGGCTGTCAAAGTTATTAAGAAATCTAAGGTTTATTCTCAGCTTCTTTTTGCCTCTGACCATTTAATTTTCATTCTCGTGCTGCAATATTTGTGAATTTGTGCATGTTGGGACTGATGGCCTTATTAGTAACCATTTGTAATAAGCTTGACCTGTGCCTCATCTGTCACTTGACTGAAAGATTATGGGTATCATTAGCTTTTGTCATTGGTTGTCTGTGATCCTGTGAAATGATATTGTTCAAACTGGTGGGCCGCTAGATTTGCATTGGATTCTCATTTTTCATCTGGACAATCTATTCCCATGCTAAGCCTCTGGACTTGTAGTTGGTCAGAGAACTAGATGTTAATGTCTAGGTTCTAGTTGATTACAGAACATAAGTGATGAAGGTTTCATCTTAATTGACTGCTGATGCAGGATATCTTAAGATTCTCCATTTTTGCACATGTCTCTGGGTTTGAAGAGAATGTTAAGCGGACTCTAGTTTTGTTGTGCTTTTAGGTTTGACATTGCAAATACCTGCACTTTTCCCCTTCTAGTTGACTTTGAAAAAGATGACTTTGCTTTGATCTAATGATCATTGGTGATTCTTTGCAGATGACAACAGCAATTGCGATAGAAGATGTGAGACGAGAAGTGAAGATCCTACGTGCTTTAACAGGGCATAAGAACTTGGTACAATTTTACGATGCCTATGAGGATGATGAAAATGTCTACATCGCGATGGAGTAAGTTTGGGTTGCACCATGTTCTCCTTAAAGTACAATTACTGCCTTCTTGTTTAATTTATAGTTAGAGAAAAGTTCTTATACTAATTTATCAAAGACTTCAGTTAACTTTGTTTTTTCTGCTTCTTACTGATAACATCCAAAAATTTTACAGTGGCAACTAGCAGTGCATGGCAATAATGTCCTAAGAATTCTCATCATCAAGCATTTTCTTTTGGACGTCTAATCTAGCAGGGTGTTGTTACTGTAAATCAGTATTGACTTGACTGATTTATTTTTTGTGGTTGATATATATATATCTTATGATATTTTGGTCAATTGGCTGGCGAGCTGTTACTGATATGGACTTTTAGGCTTATGATACTGAACTGGACATAAAGGAGCATGTTATAAAGTTGAGAATATAATCTAGGTTATTGGAGCTTACCCATCTGTATATTTTGTCGTTTAGGTTGTGTAAAGGTGGTGAGTTACTGGACAGGATACTTTCAAGGTACAGTTCTCTTACAGACGGTTACTTTTGTAGTGTACATTTGTTGCTTATGCTATGAGATTGGTAATTGGCTGAACTTCTATTTGTACATATAGGGGAGGAAAGTATTCAGAAGAAGGTGCAAAGACAGTTCTGGTTCAGATTCTCAACTTCGTTGCCTATTGTCATCTCCAAGGTGTGGTTCATCGTGACTTGAAACCAGAGGTAAATGACTAATAATCAAGTAATATCTGCTTTCCTGTACCGTTGTACCTTTCCTTTTATAGTTTTTACTCAGATGATCTGCATTTTATATACATACATCAGAAGAAAATTGCCATCTACACTCTGTAATCTGAAAGAGGGGAAAAAAAAAAACAGAAGAAGGAAAGCTCTTTTCTGCTTCATTTTCCTTGTAAAATGGGGCAAAGACCTACAATTAGGCTAAAATTGAAATCACTGGCTTAAGACATCAAGGAATGGTATGTCTTCATGAATGTCGAGTGGTCCTGTTTCATGTTCACTGGTTGGACTGAGTCTTAGTGTTGTTTCACATCATAAAAATATCGTCTTTATTGCTGATATGAGTTGTCTTTCTGTATATTATTTCTCTGCAATTGCAGTTCTGCTAATATATACTAATGGTGGTCTTGACAGAGTTTGTTTTCTTTTATTTTTCAGAACTAGAATAATAATGGGGTTGTGACTGTTAACTGCTCAAATAGTTCCAAATAAAGATATCAAATAAATATGAAGAAGGCAAGAAACTGGTAATAGTAGAATTATGATAAGTTTTGGAGAGGGAATGTAGTTTGCTCAAATAGTTCCAAACAAAATTTGGCAATGTTGTTTCCAACAGTTAAAATATCTCATTTGATTTGGTTAGTGATTATATTCCATGTTTGAGTTCAGACACTGGCATACTAATAATGTGGTATCTGGTACTTCAGAATTTCCTTTTCACTTCTAATGAAGAGAATTCCCCATTGAAGGCTATTGATTTTGGGCTCTCTGACTATGTAAAACCAGGTAAAGCTGCAGGTACCTTTCTTTTTCTTATTCTTCATTTTCCCACGGTTGAAAAATGAGTTTGACCATTGCTCCATTTGCAGATGAGAGATTAAATGATATAGTGGGAAGTGCATACTATGTAGCTCCTGAAGTTCTACACAGATCATATGGTACTGAAGCTGACATGTGGAGTATTGGTGTCATTGCTTACATTCTTCTATGTGGTAGCCGACCATTTTGGGCCCGTACAGAATCTGGAATCTTTCGGGCGGTCCTAAAAGCTGATCCTACCTTTGATGAAACACCTTGGCCTTCTTTATCCCCTGAAGCAATAGACTTTGTGAAAAGATTGTTGAACAAGGACTTCCGAAAGAGACTAACAGCTGCTCAGGCACTAAGTAAGTTGTTGAAACCCTGTAAATATTACAAGATCTTTCTTTAGTTATCCAACTTGCGGTTTATGGAATATCATTTGAATATTCTTGTGATGATCAATGCCTTTGTTAATTATTATTAGGTCATCCGTGGCTGGCCAATCATCATGACATGAAGATTCCATTGGATATGGTGGTATATAGGCTTGTAAAGGCTTATATATGCTCATCTTCTCTCCGGAAATCTGCGTTGGGAGTAAGAACACATTTTTCTCATTGATACGTCATACATGAACATTTCGCTGGTCACCATTATCTTGGGAATTCTTCCTTGTAACTTGAGTTTATTCTATACACAATTTGAAATTTGACAGCTTTGCTCAAATTCCTAAGCCAGTAGTTGATCTCTTTTTGTTGAGGAATAATCAAAAAGTGTCCACATAAAATAATGAATACATAACTGAATCTTAGTAGTATTGAATATTTTGCATCACAACTGTAAAATTTGATGCCAATGGAATAGCTAGATGTTTGGTAGCAATCTTGCAAGGTGTCCTTGATTCAAGTGTTTGATCTTATTCTGTGAGATTGAGTCATAATGCATTGTTGGTGTGACAGGCTTTGGCGAAGACTTTAAGTGTATCTCAGCTAGCATACCTCCGGGATCAATTCAACTTGTTGGGACCAAGTAAAAATGGTTTTGTTTCTATGCAGAACTTTAAGTCGGTATGCTGTTTTTCACTTTGTCATCTCTTGGGCTATTCTTGTCAATCTGTGCAATCTTCTATGCTTCATCATTTGACTCTGAATAATGTTGCAATTAGTAGGCAGTAATAAGGCACTCTACCGATGCTATGAAGGATTCAAGGGTACTTGACTATGCAAACATGGTAATGTTAAAGGTTATTGGTCATCTTTAATACAATGACTCTGGTTTTGATACTTTATCTAGCTTGTTATATCCTTGATATGGTGGCTAATTGTCTACCCTTGTATGTCGCAGATTAGTTCTGTTCAGTATAGAAAGTTGGATTTTGAAGAATTTTGTGCAGCTGCTGTAAGTGTGCATCAACTGGAAGGGACAGAATGTTGGGAGCAACATGCTCGCCATGCGTATGAGTTCTTTGAAAAGGACGGAAACAGACCCATCATGATTGAGGAACTTGCCTCGGTATGCTCTCTTTCACTCTCTCTTGTTCGCTCTAACACATATGACACACACTTAATACATGCACTCTGTAGCTAATTCAATTAAAATACAGTGCTGCCTTTTCAATTGACCTTTATATAACAAAATTACAGTACAGAACACATTACTGTATTGCTAGTTTAAAACTGCTCAAGCTATCGACTTTTTTTTTTCTTACATGGGAACCATCCACTTATAGGCAGTGGCATTCTCCTTGAAGGGTCCGAAGAAAATTTGTGATAATTTGGACATAGGATTGAAACATCATAGTTTTCTCTAGCGGAACAACTGAGGCCAGTTTTGTAACAGACAAAGGATTAGGTGACTTGTATTTTCTAGGCTGATTGTTCTGTTGGAAGGTATAACAATGGTGATGGTAATGATGATGGTTTTGTTGGTGTACTTGACAAAGGAATCAAATTTACCTGAGGGTTTCCGTAGGAGATCAATTTCGAGAACCTTGTCTTCGTAAGTTTTTTGCGAGTTGAGACTGAACTTTGTTTCTGCCTGGCTTTTGGATAGTTATAACATCAGACAATGTTGATAAGGAGTTACCATGAATTGAGTAGGAAAAACAAAAGGTGTATTGTGCACTGTTCATTGTACATTGATCTCATTTGACCGGATCCTTCTTCATCGATACCAAACAAATGCTCTGAGGATTTAGGCGAATGATTTTGATGCAAAATTTCATTGTTTGTAACTAAATAATCCGGTAAAAGTTCAACCAGGTCTGGCGCTGGACTTCTTGGTTCATGTATACATCTTGGTTGATTGTGGGAATCAACTGTCATGAACAAAAAGTCTTTGAAGGTGCGGTAGTCACGGGATCCAAGGCATGATTTTGCAGTCGATACACCATTTCGATAATGCAACATGCGGTCATTTGAACTTGAGGATTACCATTGGTTTTGGAGTTGAAGTTTGAGTGCAGAAAAAGGTTGTCTTATCTTGTATAAGACATGTTGAAGTCAGGAAACAATGTTAGTAAGCTTCAACAATGTTAACGCATGCATGCTGGTACTTGGAAAAATGGGTATCCATTGAATAGAGAAAGAACGCTTTTAGAAGAACACTGATCAAGCAAAACCAATATCAAACATTGAGATAAACTTGTTAGATTATATTACATTAACTTAATCTTCGCTTGTTCTGTGTTTCCAGGAACTTGGACTTAGCCCATCAGTACCAGTTCATGTGGTCCTCCAAGATTGGATTAGACATTCTGATGGGAAGCTAAGCTTCCTGGGTTTTGTCAGACTACTTCATGGAGTTTCTTCTCGCAACTTCCACAAGGCTTGACATGAAAATCCCTCCGACACACTATCTTTTTCTCCCTCTTCTTGTTCCAACAATCTCGAATCGGAGCACTGCAAGACAGGATCGACCGGCAAGCCTAATTCAACATGAAGCAAGCCTGATTCTGTCTCTTGATCAAAAGCAAATGTTGCTGCATTCTGAAATGTGAGCCATTGTGGTAGTTCTTAGTGATTAAGCCACAAAGTATGCTTTTCCTTTGTCTTTCACCATAGTCTGGCCCTTTTTTCCTTCTTCTTCTTATCTCATTTTCCTGATATAAAGTTTTTTCCTTTACTTCTTCTCCTAATGTGATTTGGAGGATTGTACAGATGAGGATAGATTGTATTTAGAATCAGTGAAGAACCTGTGAGGTTTTTGTGAAACTCCTCCCTGTGTACCCCTTGCTTTAAGTTTTCTAATAAGTTCTTAATGTGCTACAAATCAGATTCTTTACTCTGCACTTTTACCTTCCCCTGAGAAATTAAAAAAGAGAAAGTGGGAAGAAGCCAAAATTCAAGAATCTACAAGCATTTTGCTTGAGCTATGATGAGTTCATTGAAAAGTAAGTTTTCTTAATCTAACCTCTCATTTATTGATTTTATTTAGTAACTAGCTCATGTTTAATTTGGAGTTTCATTGCAATGGCAATAAGAAAGAATGCCAAAAACCTCCCTAAAGTCTTAAGCTTGAGTTAAAACAAAAATTGAGTCCGAGTTAGGATTAAATTTATTTTCATGTGTTAATTTTAATTCGATATGACCTGATTTTTATTCTTCATAAATAATTGGATCTAAATTTTTTTATTTCTTTAAATTTACACCTAGCCGAATTCAAATGTCCAAATTTGAGTTTAATTTTAAACCTAAATTAAAAAATTAGGTTTAGATCATTAATTACCGAATAAACCATATGATAGGAGGATGGTGAACTATTAAAAAGACAAAAGAAATTAAAATGCTTAGCATATGTTATTTTGATTTTTTTAAAAAAAGTTACGTTATTTAGTTCTAATTTATTTTAAAATTTAAAATTAAAACAAGTAGGGAAATTATTTTTAAATGACCTAAAAATAAAAAAAGAAAAAATAAGTAAAAGTAAAATTAGAATAAAAATAACCAATAACCAAGAAAAGAAAAAGAAAAAGAAAAAGAATAATAATGAAAAATAAAATGAAATGAAATAACTAAAATATAAAATTAATATTAACAATAAAAATAAAAATAAAACTAATACTAATAATAACACTTGCTATTTCAATTAAGTTATTTTTATTTTTTATCTTCTTGATTAAATATTTAAATTTTATCTCATTTACGGTTAAAACTTAAAAGCACTTTGACGTTGTCGAAAGCAAAAACAGAGACGGTGAGCTCTGGTTGGGCGAAAAGTATCGAAAGACGCAAACTTTCTCTAAATTTTCTATGCAATCTCTCGTTCTGCTACTTCAATGGCGACCATACACAAACCCTTTAGACCAAAGCCAAAACCCAGATTCCCAATCTTCATTTTTGTGATCTGTGTAGCTGCCATTGCATTACTTTACCTTATTTCCTCTGTAATTTCCACAAATGGGTTCTCTTTCCCATCCTCTATAGTGACCATTAAAGACTTGATGAGACCCGGCAAACTCAAGAGAAAAGTACACACCATTCATGAGAAGTACTTGTACTGGGGTGACAGAATTGACTGTCCTGGCAAGCACTGTGAGTCCTGTGAAGGTTTGGGTCACCAAGAGTCTAGCCTTCGCTGCGCTCTTGAAGAAGCTATGTTTTTGAATAGGTAAGTGTTGGCTTTTGTTTGTTTTTTTTTTTGTGTTTATAAGTTGCTTGCTTTTGTGGGTTTTGATTGATTTTTTTGATCTTGAGTTAACGGCTCTGTTTGAGTGCTGGGTAATCTGTGGAAGCTGTATAAGTATGGGATTTTTATTTTACCCTTTTTTGCTTGCATATTTTAAAAATGGCTTTAGTGGATCTTGGATCAGATCATTGTCCGTTTTTGTTTGGATACTGGGAAAATGTGGGAAACGAAATAAAAAGTAATCCTGATTATATCTATTCTAAATTTGGTTATAAAACGTAAGGTTTGCATTTTCACCTGTTGCTGTTGTGTTAGGGAGATCATAATGATTTCTCCAGATATGACAATTGCGATTATTGATGACATTCCGTGACCTTTTCTTTTTCTAGTGAGCAAATTTATGACATCTCGGTAGTGTTTTGCTTAGCTGTGTCTTTCCCCTGTTCTTTTTCTTTCCATCTGGTGGGTAGATATGCCGAGTGCCGGAGAAACTAAACTTGAATCAGCATAGCCCTATATGGATCTCTGGTAGAGCTTTCAAGGATCTGTCACCTTGATGTTATTCTTCTAATTTGAGTGTTTTAGACATTGTTATTCCATTGATATGCGTTTTACATGGATCTGATACAACTTACTATCTCAATTTGTGACAGTGATTTTAAGTTCATTCGTTCCTGGATATGTTTTTGTCAGTTCCTTTTCCAATGATTAATCTTGTTACAGGACATTCGTGATGCCTTTTGCTATGTGTATCAATCCAATACATAATAAGAAGGGGATCCTTCATCATTCCGATAATGCAACTTCAGAGGAAAGGTATCTATTATTGGGTATCTGTTGTAGTGATTATTGAATACAAGAGATAAAGTACATTAGAAAGCTAGAAAAGGTATTTTGCTTCTAATTTTTGCCTTCTGTTTTTTAGGTGGGCTGCAAGCTCATGTGCCATGGAATCTTTGTATGATATGGACCTCATATCTGAAACTGTACCTGTAATTTTGGATAATTCGGAAATTTGGCATCACGTGCTAACTACAAGTATGAAGTTGGGAGCTAGAGGGGTCGCCCATGTTGAAGAAGTTAGTCGGTTTAACCTCAAACATGATAGTTACTACTCAAATCTTTTACTTATTAATCGAACGGCAAGCCCTCTGTCATGGTACTTAAATTCATCTTCTTGTTGCTTCTCTTTTCCTTCTTCTTGCTACTTCAGCGATATTTTGTGCAAACTGAATTACAGAATGGGGGATGTGAGCAAAATATCCTGGGACTATGGGTTTTAAGATCGATGATTTGCTTATTGTGCTGCTCAGTATACATGAGATGATATCTAAACTTCTCAACCGATTTGAGTATCATTATTGATGCTTGGTTGTAAGCGTAGTTGCTGAGAGTTTCATTGGACCAGCTGGCATACCTTTCCAAAACTGTGGGGTGTTCTTTTGTGTTTTCAAGTGGTTAAGAGAACATGCCATAACATTGGGCATTGTCATTGATGAAAAGGATCACTTGATTGACCACGATGAACCGGTTTAATTATCAAAAGATAGGTTTTCATATTCATTGTTAATTGCTCCAATACACACAGTGAAATAGGTAGAGGCAGAATGAAATACAGGAGAAAATCTCACCATTATGATCCTCTATTTCGTTGCCTCTTTATAGTCATGGATCCTCGTTAGTACTTCCTGTTCAGATTTTTAATTTTCAACAGCTTTATGTCTTTGTATTAATTGTGACAGGTTCATGGAATGCAAGGACCGAAACAACCGCAGTGCAATCATGCTGCCATATTCATTTCTTCCCTCAAGGGCAGCAGAGAAATTAAGAAATGCAGCAGAAAAGATGTGTATAATGCTATATTGATGATTAAAGGATTGATTGATCTTTGAGAGCTTTAGTCGATCCACATAGAGTAATCGGTCTGGAACAATTAACGGAATTGCAATTAGCAAGGGGATACTTTTTGTTTGTAGCATAGTTACTGCCATTTTATTTTAAGCAGTTTCTGTTTATATTGCTCTAATTGCCCCAAAGTTATGTACAAGGGCTCTTCCAATTGGTCTTTCCTCTTATTGATCAGGTTATGCTTTCATGTGTAACAGATTAAGGCACTACTTGGTGATTATGATGCTATCCATGTTCGTCGAGGGGATAAAATTAAAACCAGAAAGGATAGGTTTGGGGTTGCTCGGAGCCTACATCCACATCTGGACAGGGATACACGTCCAGAGTTTATAATCCACCGAATTGAAAAATGGGTTCCGGCTGGCCGAACTATTTTTATAGCTTCAAACGAAAAGACACCTGATTTTTTCTCTCCTCTCTCTGTCAGGTAAACCATCTGAAGCTCTTCTAAGAATTCATGAACTAGAGCTACTAACAGTAATGCTGGTTTCAAATGTCGATCTGCTTTTATTATCTATATGGCATGTGTGTACGTTGTATTACAAACACAAAAGCCTCAAATGATTTGGGAATTGGTAAGAGTAGTGCTGAGAAATAATTTATATAATTTCTTTAGTTTTGATTTCTTGGAAATGAAAGCTGCATGTTGCAGTTGATAATAGTTCAGTATGGCAATTATAAATCAGAGTTGGAACAGCAACAATAAGTTCGATCTCTAACTTTTTCTATATGCCGCTATACGAAACTGTTTTCTGCATTGTCCCATTTGGTTGGCGGAAAATATGATTTTCAGTGAGGAAAAGGAAAAGTTCTAATTCTTCTGCGCATGTAAAGCTGATGTAAGATTTGCTAATATGCCTGCAGATATAAATTAGCATATGCAGCCAACTACAGCAAGATTTTGGATCCTTTGATTGAGAACAATTACCAACTATTCATGATTGAGAGGCTTATAATGATGGGTGCCAAAACATTCATTAGAACATTCAAGGAAGACGATACGGATCTCAGCCTCACAGATGACCCAAAGAAGAACACCAAGATATGGCAAAAACCTGTTTACACGATGGGTGAAGATCGGAGATAACATCCCATTTCAGAGAATTCCTTTAGTTTTTTCTGCAACCAGCCAATTCTTTCTCACCAGGCCTACAATTCTTGCATACACATGCATACAGTTGTATATTTAGTCTCAGCAGTGCAAGATTGTAGCCTCATCACGGGATTCATTGTACTGGAGGGGCTTATAGTATTCTGATGTAAATTGTTGCTTTCATTAGAGTGCAGCCTTTTATATGTGTTTTGACCGTTAATGTACGGAATATTGTTGCAGAAGAAATCTTTGTTCAAGGGAAGAGATGATTCTGATTCTTTGCTCTTTGTCATTTAAGATTTAATGATCATGGTTCACATTGATGAAGATAATGCATACTCCTTTCTTCTTCTCAGAAGAGAAAGGAAAAGTAAAAGAAAAGAAACAACATGCGTAGTTGTTACTACTGATAAAACCTTGGAATTTGGACCTTTACCAAGAAGCATCATGAACCTCCATTGATGCACAGGAACCCTCAGAAGAGAATGTAGCTTTTGTTTCAAAATTAATGAACCTACAACCATGAACGAACTTCAAATTCTTGCAAATTCAGGATGTTATAAGACCATATCATCACACGAACTTAGCTTTACCTTTGTCATGTTTCAACTACAAGCTGCAAAAGGATTTAATGGATTCTTCTACGTGGCATTGAACAAAACCACATCGAAAGTAAACAAATAGATAACAATGCTTTTAACCCACACTTTAACACCTCTTCAGCGCCGAGCTTGGTAACGCTGGCTTGTAGCCCAAGTGGGGGCATATGGTGGTGGGACATTAAGTTGGTTCGGATGGCTGGATTAGAGGGAACTTTCGTCTGGCTTGCCCGTTCCAAGTTAGGAGTTGACCTTTGCGGTCCGTGCGAAAGCAGTAGGTTGTTCGGGTCCTAGAGTTGGAGGACACCGCGTGAGGCTGGTTTCACAGAGCAGCGTCTACCTTCCGCTTCTAACGGTGGAAGGATAACAAGCTGGTGTTGCTCGAGTCCACATAGCTCGACGGTCCGACCTAATTGAACCACCACTTTTTGCCCTGGATCAGGTCCAGCATCTGGGCTCCAAATAGAGACCACTCCCACGCCCGTGCTCTACTCTCCACTTCATCGTCTCATCTTAAAATAAAGTTTTCCGTTGGGCCCTACCTATTCTGACTCAGAACGCCACCAATGGCCACGTCGGAACTAATTCACGCGTGTTAGCATCCTTATCGGCACGTGTAAAGTAGCCTTAATTATTATTGTATGTAATATATAATTATAAATAGAAGGCCAGCCAACTCTTGAAGCCTCGACCAACAAAACTTCGATAAAGCACAGAGAAAAACGGAATCTATTAAAGTCGCCGACGAAGATTCCACCGGCGCCGGGATATTCTAGTCTCCATTTCAGGTATGGAGGTTTTATGCTCTGTTTTCGGCTCACGAGATTCTCTCGATTCTTTGGTTTGTTTAATCAGACAGTGATTTTGCAGTTCTGTGTTCAAGTTTTAGTGAAGAATTGCTTTTGATTGTTTTTACGGATTTAGATTTTTCATATGTAATCAGTTTGTATACGTAGGCAAGTATTAGGTTACAACTCATTTTCTCAGCTGCCAAACAGTGTGTTTCATAACTAATTTTCCGTGTCAAATGTATGAACTTGAGAAAGCTCAGTGATTTGTTTTGAAGTGACACTGTGTTTATGTTAGTGGTGGATATAGTTATAGTTTTTGACTTCTGGATAAGCGATCGTGATTTGGAAGAGTGCTAAAAGTAAGGTTGTTATTGATGAATAATGGGAAAGAAGCTTAGATCTTTGTTGTGATTGTGCAAAATGGAGATGTTATATTGTAGTTGATTTTGCAGGGAAAAAAAGTTAAGGGTTTGAAGTTGATTGCTGGTTTTGAGGGTTGTGATGCCTTACCTTGTCAGAGAGAATTTATTCATTGGCAACATTAGTGATGCAGCGGAGATTTTACAGAATGGAAGCACTGACATAACTCATATGCTATCTGTCTTGAGCTCTGCATCTATATCTTTCTTCTCGGAATGGCGGAGTGGCCTTACCATACCAGCAAAGGAGATCAAGAAGGTGTATGGTGGTGGATCTGACGGTTCTGCTTCTGAGGAAGATTTGGGCGATGGGTCAAAGAGTTGTTTGTCACCCGATAAACTTGTGTACCTGTTGGAGTATGCAGGAAAAGATTTGAAGCTGGTGAGAATGGCCGTACCAATTAGGGACATGGAAAGTGAGAATTTGTTGGATTATTTGGATGTCTGTATTGACTTTATTGATCGGGGTCGTAAAGAGGGATCAGTTTTAGTGCATTGCTTTGCTGGTGTCTCAAGAAGGTATTATTTTCATTTACTTTACTTGAATGTTTTAATGTAAAATCTTTCCAGCATTTCCATGTGATCAATTCATTGGTTGATTATTTTGGGAAGAATTCTGTTTTATTGTCCCTTCTAGTCTCTTATAGAATCTCAAAGATTCTGTCGGAGTTTTCTTTGTTTCTTTGTACTTATTATCAAGGACCACATTTTGCTCTGAGAGTTCATTAGTCCTTTAACTTCTTCTCGAGTTAGTGTTGGGATGAATATTGAAAAGAAGAGACGTGCAGGACTGTAACTAAGTCTAACTCTAGTTATGATTCATATTTAGTCAATTGGGTGCTGAGCTATCGTTCATTTTCATGAGCTGTTTACAAAGTAATGTTCTTCTTAGCATTAGCTGTACTGTAGCAGAAAAGAACTTGTTACCTTTTGGTACATCGCAGAGAAACTGCTTGTTACTGTGTACTCAGCTGATATGTTCCAGAAATTGTCCACAGCAGGCCTTCTATGTAACAGCTTTTCCAGTTATTTGAATTGTGAAATCCTAAGGGTTTATTCCCTTCTTTGCATGTGTTCGTTGCAGTGCAGCTATCATTACAGCATACTTGATGCGAACAGAACAGCTGCCTGTAGAAGGTTTGAACAAAAATATATTTTCTTTTCTCCCTCTATCATTTTGTGTTTGAATGAACAAATAGGTACGAGGTACCTACATGTTATCGTTTTGAGAGTGAATGTCTTGGTAGCTCTTTATTTTGATCTCTCAAAACAGAAGATATTCATTTATCCAACTTCTTGTTTTGACTTTTACCCTTTTATTTCGCTTTTGCTCTCTTCTTTGGATGCTTTCATCTAGATGCCATTGAATCACTAAAACAAAGCTGTGAGTTCGTTTGCCCAAATGATGGCTTCCTTGATCAGGTGATACGAGGCAATGGCACTTCAATTAAGCTAATAATTATCCATTCCCGTCCTTGTATGGTAATTCTGAGGTACTTGTTCCATGGACCATTGTCAATTTTACAGAAAATTTTCCCTTGCAGTTGAAAATGTTTGAGGAAATGAGTTTCAAGGTTGATCGTAGAAATCTCATTTACAAACGATTTCGCCTCAAAGTATTGGGTATGTAACTCCCTCTCCCCATATCCATGGTTATAATTTTGCATCTGATATAAACCTAGATGCGTGCTCTAGTTCCTTGCCACGCTTTGCCTCTGTAGCAGTCCTTTTAATTAGTGAATAGTAGCTTATGGCTGTAATGCTTACCATATTTTAGTGGCTACTAAAAACTTATTTTATGAGCAGAATCATTCTGTATGCTTGAGGGCGTCTAAAATAAAGAGTTGAGACCTAAGCTGTATTGACATCCAATACAGAATCACTGCCATTCTATATGTTCTACATACTATTTTGTCTTTTGATTTTCCTGTTGTGTTTATAGGAAACAATACTATTGTCGTTGATTCATGAGTGCCTTTTATAGAAAGTATTTTGGTTAATGTTTTCAGGTGAATCTTATAACCGTGGAGAGAAGATTGACAGTTCTAAATTTGGAGCTGATCCTGGTGTTCCTTCAGACGTTTCATGTGATGTGGAAGCATCTCTGAATGCGGGCAAGAAGGGAATTCCCGCATATCGTTGCAAGAAATGCCGAAGAGTTGTTGCATTGCAGGAGCATGTTGTGGATCACATTCCAGGGGAGGGTGAGACTTCCTTCGGATGGTACAAGCGGACAAGTGGCAGCCCATTCAAGAAATCAGATGACTCTGAGTGTTCTTCAATCTTTGTTGAGCCTTTGCGGTGGATGACTGCAGGTACTTACAAGTATATATACTTGTAGTTCTTGTGCCCTTGGATTTGCGTGTAATTTGTTGGATAGATGAAACTGGACCGTAGGCAAATAACCATTTTTCAGCACATGTATCAGCAAAAACTTTGAAATAATAACGACTTCAAACTGTGATCGTCATGTAGTTGAGGAGGGTGCAATGGAAGGAAAACTGTCCTGTGCTCATTGTGAAGCTCGCTTGGGTTACTTCAATTGGTCAGGTATCCAATGCAGTTGCGGAAGCTGGATCACCCCAGCCTTCCAACTCCATAAAAGTCGAGTGGACATCAGCTATGTCTAGCATACCTCGGCCGGTTCGGCTTATTATCCTACTATAGAAATATGCGGAGTAAGAAATGTAGCAGTTGACGGGTAAACTGCGGTTGTACAATCTGGGTGCCTTCAAAGCTTTTCTCTAGTACTGCACCCTTGTCAAAACATCTCTTGAGAAGAGCTGATGCTTGAGGTTGATTTTCCCTTGCAGTTTCTGATATTTGGTGGCCTGAGTAACTCTACTTATTTGCTTGATTACACGTTAAAATGGATTGGTTTGGTGAGGAATGATGTATCCCCTCTATTTTACTACAATTCATTGAAATCTTACTACGTACTTCCCTTTGTTCAGCTGGAGTTCTACTTTTGATCTCTTCTTCCCCACATTAGGATTCTTGCATGTTTCCCATAGTAAATCGTATATAACTTCGATCACAGGGGTATAGGAATGACATTTTGTTCATATCAGCACAGGGTTTAGTGTTTAGTTACAAATGATGGATTGAAGATCTGTTGCTACTTTGTACCTTTGGTATCAACTGACTGAATTATATAGACAAGTGCAGAGGAACCTCTAATCCACATATGCTATGTTGATAAACCAAAGATCCCTATGGATCATATTAAGTACTCTGGATACTTTCTTGTACTCACTAACAGCTAACATTATGGAAGAAGTTAACGTTATCTCAATGTACAGATAAGCCAATATGGTCTAAACAATTGTACAAGCTCCTAAGTTATGGTTGCAGCCATACAATATCTTGGAACTGACAACTACAAGAAACTGGGAAGATGAAAACAGAAAAACCCATCTAAACTGATACAGTACCTGACCTGCGGAGCTGACTTGATGCAGTGATGAAAATTCAGGAATCCAGTTACCAACTTGGCTTCAGCAGTTTGATTTCAGGTCTGTATAGATTAGATGGGTATGATCCCCCTGATTAAACACAAAAATCTCAGTTTCATTGCGTTTACCCTCAACGATCAGTGAGATTGTGCTTCAAGAAGGATGTTGGATGCAGTATTGATGTCGTTTCTAGCTTGCACAAGTGCTTGTCTTGCTGAGTTCCTATCGAATCCCATAGAAACCAGCGTCATAATGGAGCTCTCTGGTGGCTCCATGGTTATAGTAGCCGTTGGAGTACGTCCCTGGAATTAACATAGGGAACAAAAATTGAAGCTATATATGCATATGATTAAAGTGAAATCTGCTGTGAGCTGGTCCACCAAAAGAAAAAGAGTTATCACGACAAAATGGAAGAGACGAAAATGAAACTTATCAATGCTAAGAAGATCAACACAACATCCTATATCGAGTCAAATGCTACTGCAAGTTAAAAACCAATCCAGATAATAGAACTACAAGTCTCCTGAGTGAATGACGGAGTAGAAATATTCAGCAAAGACACTCACCTCTGTTCGACCAACTGTATAGGTTGGTGCTCTATCTACTAAGTTTCTCTCTGGTCCTCCACGTGCACTCCCCGTAGCCGGCCAAGAAAATCGTGGGAGGAAGGAGATTATGAACTCAGGGAACTGTGGTTCAAGACGGTAAAATTCATGCTTAGATGAGTATAAAGTAATGCCTTGTTTAATATGGATCTGCAGGGTGAGCAAAAATAATCAAATGCAAGTAATCCTCCATGTATATTGACAATAAATTATGGTATTCATTCCAATCAGAACAATTGTATATTCTTAGTTAATGAAGAGAAAGGCTAATCAATTCCTGTAGAAGCTGAAACCTCTTGCTTCTTTTTATGTTTTGTGTGCAAGCCTCCAGCTTTTCATATGTGGAAAAAAATGCTGACATAAAAATCAGGTTACAGTTGCAATGACTAGATTGAGCTATGGGAATCTGAAATCAAAGAATTGTCAAAACAAACTTGACAATAGAAAGTCACCTTCGCTTTTCGAATGCCAAGTAGATTCAAGCGATATAAGGAACCGGCAAGAATACCACATAACCCTGGCAAGAAAGATCTCTTCCACGATGACAAAAGAAGCTGCAAAACAATACCAACATGAGAAAGTTTGCTTATGCTAGAAGAAAAGGAAATATGTAATAAAGCTAACTCCAAATGCAACATGAAAAACTCAGCCGCACCTGCATATGAAAAAAGGAAAAGAAATGCCACAGTTTCTACCTGAAGACCAGCCAGATATATGAAAGATTTGTCAGAGAAGTTTATGTTAAAAACTCGAAGCCTTGTTGATACTGGTATGTCAAAGTAAAAGGGTATGAATGAAGCGAATATAAGACCATAAGGTCCGGAGGTGAGGGTTGCTGATGGATCTGCAAATAAAAAGATGTCAATGAGCATTGTCATGGTTAACGGAAATATACACAAAAAGTACTTCAATGCTAAAATGCTCCATCCCTCGTTTTCCTTTTTATAAAGCACCCTCCAACGATTGTTTTTGGAGAGAAATCCAGTACTGAGATTTCCTTTACGTAAAACCCGATTCCAAATTGTTTGACTAACTTGCATTTTTCTTTAATAAATTCCAAGAAATTGCCCTGAAAATGGCATGTGTTGAACGTTCAATAAACATTGAATGTCCAATGATAAAGCATGAGGACATTATGCTTCTCAAACACAAATCTTACAACTAGTTTTTAAAAGTCTTAATTGGCAGTGTTGATTTCATTTATCCAAGGAACAATATAGGTAAAATAATGAAGAACAAGATAGAAAACTAAACAGAAAACCTTGGACAAGTCAAAAGGGTATAAAAGAAGCCATAAACCAAACAAAAAAGACAGAACACAAGTTGAAAATAAATGTGAAAAAAGATGTATCTGCAACAGATTAGTATCGGCATCCCCTAAAACTTAATGGATCTTATCTTGAAAATGAATCACTTCATCAATCAGCCATTAGAATTGGCTTGAAGTTCATATCAAATCCATTGTGTTCATCAATCAGCCATTAGAATTGGCTTGAAGTTCATAGCAAATCCATTATGAACACAAAGAAAAGCATCATTTTTAAAGGGATTCAAATATTTTCTAATCCGTACAAATATGTTGTGATTAGTCGCCTTATGCATTAAAGAACATGAAGTACAACTACATACAAAAAGGATGGTACCATTACAGCATGGAATTCAGTTTTCCATTCAACATGGCTGATTGTGCATTCAAGAAAAATGGCAAATCTAGAAAATTCCACAGACATGGAAACTATGCATTCATGAAAAATTGCAAGTCTAGAAAACTCCATTCAGTGGAACTACGCACACACTACATACCTTTAAGAAGAGCTAGAGCTAGGAACTCAAAAAGCCGTGATACTATCACAGAGAACAAGATAAAAACCTGCAGAATTGTGGTTGGTGTCAAATCACAAAGTAAACAAATAAAAAGGAGGATAGTTAGGATTAAAACTTAGGCATTTCCTCTATACTTAGTCAATAATAGATAACAAAATAAACACAAAACCGAATATTGTAGTTAAAATTTTGAAACCAAGTTGCCCTCAAGTAAAAACGAGGGTTGAAGGATAAATTACAAGAATCCTGAAGCTTCAGAATCTCATACCAGTAATTTAAGCCAAGGTTACAAGATCCCAGAAAAGTTGGAAGAATTATGAACTAGAGAACTACTCACTGAATACTTGTTAGATCCTATCTGTCTCTCAAAGACCCTGAAGTAGTATAGAAGATATAATCCAAACATCAGCTCCGGGGTAGAAGAAAAGGCAAATACTGAAGTGATTAGCTTCCATACACGTGGCCTCCTGAATATATCCTGGAAGAGTGAAAATCGAATTCAGGAATATGCATATTAGTCTTACTTTGAAGAGTCCACTGAATCTTATATGAAATCGAAAAGTTGGAACATCATCTCCTGAGTAAAGACTCTTGTACAACATGTATATTCACGAAATTGCAAGAAGACCCATTTGAGATCATGTCCCAAGAAACCAACTTTACTAAACCATAAATCCAAAGATACAATTATTCACAAGAAATAAAAAAATGCAGGGCCAGACATAACCTGATAAGAAAATCCAAGCTTGGTAGACATGCCTCTGATCCCGAAGAAGAAGGTGAAGACACAAGAAGCAATAACAAACACCTTCGTCACCGGGGCATTGTCTGCATACAAGAAAATCACCAAAAGTTCAATCTTTTTAGAACTCGTGTAACCGGATGTTCATCGAAATGGGATTTTTCAATACACAATTTAAGTGCTTGGTGTTGGTAATTGAAGAAACCAAGATGAGTTAGCTAATGGGTACGCACTGAAACCGTAAGGGCCGCCGTTCATCGTTGCCGTCGTCGTCCTTTTGGCCCGTCCAAAGAGATTATAAATCGACGGCCTCTTTTTTAATTTAATTTAGTTAAGTTTGTGTTTGAAGAATTCTATTTCTACTTTCTTCTATTTACTTCTACATGTTTTTGCATTTTAATTAAGAAAGTTTCTAGAAATGCAAGACGTTTAGTGTTGTAGGCTTTTAAATAAGCTCGCCCAGCCATCTGGACTGATTCAAAACTCAAAAAAATGTTCAAGAAAAATGATTTTCAAGTTTTAAATAAAAAATTGAGCCACGTTGGGCTTGTTCGAACTTTGGACCGTCCAATCCAAATTAGACTCGGATCCAAATGTGTGCCCTATGTTTGATTAGTCATATCGGGTTTGACTCAACTCAACCTAGTGCTAACTATGAATGGCAATGGGCTTGGCCTGAGGCAGTAGACCCGAGCCCAACTGGGCTATAGGAGGTCCGGCCTTAGCCCAAGCCCAAGATCAACAGAACTCTTGTTTAATTAAAAATACAAAAATTATGTCATTTTAAATAAATCGAAATCATTTTGCTTATAAGGGTGGGATCGGCCCTAAGGAGCCTATCCCGAGGCTCGATTTTTACTAAAATGTTGGGCTCAAGATCTAGCCCAAAACCAATTCAAACTTAACATGTTGACTTTTGGTCCCAACATTCCCGGACCTAATTGTCATCTCTAGTACTAACCCTAATTTGTAGTTATGTCCATATTTTTGTGTGCGTGCATATGTAGAATAAAGATGGGAATGCATCGAGTATAATTCAACTTTGGTTCGGTCCAAATTGATCCTTTAATAAGTAGTTAAGGATCACTCAAATTCGTTTGGACTATTTTAAAACGGCATTATTTTGAAATTAATCTTTTAATAGGTAATTTAAGACTAACTTGCATCTATTCAGATCTTTCTAAAATGATATCATTTTAACTTAATTTTTCAAAATAATATTATTTTAGTCTTAATTTTCTTAAATTTACATATTAAAATAATACTATTTTAAAAATTAAATAAAAATAATATCATTTTGAGAAGAAGTTCGAACCAATCGAATCAAAATTCAAGCTAACCTTCAAGTTCTTAAGTAACCTAAAAACTTTATCAATTTAGGCATAATCTATTAATTTTGAGTCTAACTATATCGAAATTACTAAACCTAAGTTATAGACATTTAATATATTTTCTAGATAACAATTGCACAATTTCATATACTATTAATGACAATCTCTATTTTATTCTTGGCTTGGACTTTTAACTTTTAACCTTTAACTTTCTAATTTAAAACTAAAATTTGAATTGAATTAAACATATTTCAATTATTAATTTTAATTTAAAATTATTATTGAATCTAATTAAATTTAAACATTCAAACATTAATTCAAATTTTATTTCAACAATCGATTTTAATACAACCAAACTTTTTTCTTCTTATGTAAAAATTATCTCAATTACTAGTTATATAATGCATTGTTAATCTCTTACTATATAAAGGCACTTTACAACTAGCTAGAAATGGGCCTTAGGTGGAAGGTTAGTTAGATCACACGTATGACAGCTACATCCGAAAGTTCCAAGGTAACTTAGAAAGTTAAATCAAGCTTGGTGCGAGTTTTGGTAGAGTTTAAGACCTTGTATGAGCTGACATGACTAAGGCTATGTTCTTGATGGACTAAGGACTTAGTGTAGGCTCAAATGAAAGGACCATGACTAATGGACTTGACATGGGTAAACATTGGATTGAATTAGTGTG
>JANVCL010000003.1:1586744-1634725 GCA_026546855.1 Erythroxylum incrassatum | reverse complement strand
GCTAACACTTCCTTCTAGAAAAATGTTCCTCATTGTCTTAATTTTCTAATGACACCAAAATCACTCAATTTGGTTTGATAATTTGAAAATTATAACCCAAACATGTCCAAAATATCCTTACATTGAAACAATATTTCGTGCTCAATTTCTATCCAAACATTGAAACTCTTATTGTATGAATTAAAACTCCATTTCATCAGATAATTGTAGCCCTATTTGTCTAGTTTAATTCAAATTAAGAATCATCTCATTTCGATAACTAGAGAAAGAGTTATGGCTAAAACACCGAAGCATGTTAAATGTAACATTTTCCAACTTTTAACTTTCAACTTTTCACATATAATAGTTCTAACTTCCAAGAACCATTTGGGATCCAACAAGAAGAGGAAGATTCAAAAATGGAAATGAATTTGATCGCCTTATTGAACGCGGTTAAGAGTGACTCTAATCCTTTTGACAAGTTGAGGTATAAAGGAATACAAGTCAATAGGAAGCAGGTAACCACAATGCTAGATACTGGTGCAACACACTCTTTCATGGCAGAAAAGATGGTGCGTAATTTATGACTTAAAGTGTAAAAGACCTCGACAAAGATGAAGACCCCTACGGGTAAGACACAAGTAGTGATAAAAGCTGCATACAATGTCCCAGTAGGCATAGGGACTTGGCGTGCCAAGTTTAATTGCATGATCATACCACTTGAAGATTTCAAGTTGATACTAGGGATCAATTTCTTGAAGGCAACAAAGATGGTGTTATATCTAAGTTTGGAAGGTATAATGATCATGCATAAGAAAATTTTCTTCTTTGTTAATTATCGTAAATTCGGTGGTGGAACGACTGATGATACAACAACAATGGAACATGTATCGGTCATAGGCATCAAGAAAGATATAAAGACCTATATCGCTGCCGTGTGGGAGATTGATGAGGACCACATGGTGGAAGTCCCTAATGAGTTTGCAAGTTTATTGAGGGAGTTTTAGGACGTGATGCCGAAAGAGTTACCTCATAATCTTCCCCCTCATCGAGAGATTGAACATAGGATCGAATTGGTTCCTAGAGTCATCCTACCTGCACACGCCTTATATAGGATGTCCCCATTAGAGTTGAAGGAGCTTCGAAAGTAACTTAATAAACTGTTGGAGGCAAGGTTCGTCCAACTGTTTAAAGGCCCACATGATGCTCCGTGTTGTTTTAGAATAAGCAAGAGGAAAAACTTCAGATGTGCGTAGACTATCGAGCCTTGAACAAGGTAACAATCCAAAACAAATATCCTATTCCCTTAGTTCAAGATTTGATGAACAGTTTGTTGAGGGTTGCGGTTTTCACAAAGCTGAATCTTCAAAGTGGGTATTGGCAAATGCGAATAGATAAGGATAATGAGCAGAAGACAACTTGTGTGACTCGGTATGGATCGTACGAATTTCTAGTCATGTCATTCAGATTAACTATTTCCCCTGTAACATTTGCAACCTGATGAACAATGTGTTATATGACTTCCTCGATGAGTTTGTAGTGGTGTATCTCAACGACATTGTGGTGTACAATACAAACATGGCAGAACATGCGGAGAACTTAAAGAAAGTATTCGAGCGATTGAAGCAATACAACCTCTACGTGAAGATAGAAAAGTATGAATTTATACAGTCGAATATTAGATTCTTGCTTTACTTAATGAGTAAGGGTCAAGTCAGGATGGATCCAAAGAAGGTAAAGGCAATAGTTGAGTGGCAAGTTCCCACAATAGTATGAGAGTTATGAAGTTTTCTCATACTGGAAAACTAATATCGGCAGTTTATAGTGAGATACTCGAAGAAAGCGACACCATTGATGAACTTGTTAAAGAAATAGCAAGAGTGGTATTAGTCAAATGCGTGTCAAGAAGGTCATCCTGTAGCAGGTACTCGAAGCATGAGAAGGAGATACTCATAGTGGTGTATTGCCTTGAGACATGACGGGTATATTTTTTAGGAATCAGGTTCGTTGTTTGGACAAACAATGTTGTTAACACATTTTTCAAGAACCAGACGAAGTTATCTACGAAGCAAGCCCGATGGCAAGAGTTCTTTGTTGAATATGATTTCATGTGGGAGCATAAACCGGAGAGACACAATAACATAACAAATTCCTTGAGTTAAAAGGAGGTGTCTGTGGCCCCATATTCCATTACCAGGTTGAAGTCTAACCTGTTGGAGCAAATCAAAGCTACAACTCAATTGGACAACATGTATTATAAGTTACTCTCTAAAGTTAAGGAGGGTATTGTATGCAAGTTTTGACTCGATGATGATGGGTTGCTGATGATTAAAAGTAGTCAAGTATACGTATCAAGTTTTAATGGCTTACAAAAACAACTATTAAAGGAAACGCAGACTCACAATAGGTTGGTTACCTTAAAGTTCAGAGGATGATAGTGCTCCTAGCTTGTTCTTATTATTGGCCAAATATGGAGAATGACATTGAGGTTTATGTCAAGTCGTGCCTTATGTTTCAATTGGATAAGTCAGAGAGGAAGAAGAAAGTCAGTTTGCTACAATCCTATTCATTCTTGAAAGACCGGATTTCATTTGAGGGTTTTCAAAGGTGGACAACATGGAGACAATCATGGTGATTGTAGATCGTTTCTTCAAGTATGGAATCTTTGTGTCAGCACCAATATTGTGTCCCTCGAATGTTGCGGCATAGTTGTTTTATAAGAACGCGATGAAATACTTCAGAGTCCCTATGGACATTGTGAGTGACTAAGACGCTAGATTTACAGGGCGATTCTTGATGTCCTTTTTCAACATGATGGGTTGTGATTTAAATTTTCCAGCGGCACATCACCCACAGACGTATGGCCAAACGGAGAGGATCAATAGTCTATTGGAGGAATACTTAAGGCATTATGTAAATACAAGTCACGTAACTGGTTAGGTCTGATTGATGCTGCACAATTTTGTAATAACTTTTATAGATCTTGTGCTACGGAGAAGAGTCCCTTTGAGATTGTCTGGAGACAACAACGTCTCATCCCACTTAAGATTGTACAATAAAGGACAGGTGGCAAGTTTCCTGATGTATACAAGTTCGCGATGGAGAAACAAAAATTATTAGATGAGGCATGGGATAGTCTTCAAAAAGCTTCGCGACAGATGAAGAATCAAGTGGACTTACGGAGGAGACCGTTAGAGTTCGACGTGGGAGATAAGATACTACTAAAACTTACCTTACAAATTTAGAAGAAGATCTTGAGCAAGCAAGTGCAACTTGGATTGGTGCCAAAGTACAATGGACCATTTGAAGTGTTGAGTAAAGTGGGGAACATGACATACAAGCTGAAGTTGCCCGAGCGATTGAAGGTTTATCTTACTTTTTATGTCATTTTTCTCAAACCTTACTATGAGGATGCATCAAATCCGAATAGGAGTCAGCTAAAGAGAGCTCCACTAGTTGTGAGAAAATAGTTTGAGGATCAAGTAGAGAAAATCTTGGATCAACGAATAATGGGGCAGCATAAGAAGAACCAACGAATTGAGCTCTTCATCCAGTAGAAGGGAAAGCCAATCATGGAAGCTAAGTGAGAGAAATATACGACTTTGTTGCAGTACGAGGATCATATGAATGCCTACCTTTAGACTTGTTCGATGAGGGCATTGAATTTTTCTGGTGGGGGTGGTTTCTTAGCCCTTTAGCATATGAAGGCACTTCACAACTAGCTGAAAACAAACCTTGGGTGAAAGGTTAACTGGATCACATATATGGAGGAGCCATACAAAAGCTCCAAGGTAACTTAGCAAGTTATATCGATCTTGGTATTAGTTTTGATATAGTTTCAGATCTTGTACGAGCTTACATGACTAAGGTTAAGTTTTTGAAGGATAAAGGACTTAGTATATGTTCAAATAAATGAAATATGGCTAATAAACTTGACATGGGTAAACATTGGATCAGATTAGTGTGCTATGATTAGCTTTAGTTTAGATGACTCATCATCAACAGATAAAGATCATCAATAGATAAAGATCATTGAGAGATCTTGGATGATGTGGTGGATAAAATCGTGTAGGATAAACATTAGCTCTAAGAGATAAAGACCACGTAAGAGGATCATTTGAAAATAATGGAGATCTTCGTGGTTATTGATAGATCATGTGTAATCTTTTATCTTGTTAGTTGGCATGTAGATAAATTTTATCGGATAGTGTCTTGTTTAGATGGAGATGTCATCTTGTTAGATAATGATGTAATCTGATAGGATAAGATGTGAACTTAGATAGTTAAGTTATGTTAGGATTCTAACTTGGCCATCAAGCTTGAATGCCTATATATATATAGACATAGAGATTAAGAAAACTCATTTGGGTTTTGCTCCTCACACACAAAGATTGAGAAAAGTCATTTGGGTTTTGCTTCTCACACACAGAGATTGAGAAAACATTCTTTGTATACTTTGAATGAAGTAATAAAGGTTAACACTACTGTTGTATCTCTTTCATTCTTTTATTGTTATATTTAAATATTCTAGTGCTTTTGTAGTTTTCTTCTGAGTGTAAGAGCTAAACATAGCGGGGGTCGTGAGGCGTTCGAAAACAAAATTGTTGGTCAACGATCACATAAAAAGACTGAGTCTTACCTAAACTGATCTAAATGAGATTATCGTGTAAAAGAGTAGGTGTAAGTTGTAGTATAATTTCGGAGCTTAGAAGACCTTTGTAACACTCATCTTCCTTTTCTGACTTGCATTATTATAGCAAAAACATATTTGAAGAACTTTACATAAATTTAGAATAAACACTAATGCACCATAACTCAATAATTTACAAATCAGACTGAAGAGATTTAAGGTTTAACGGGTATTAGACAGTTATAAAATCAGTTAAAGATTGAATAAAATTAAAGAATTTGAAAAATAATTAAAGAAGACTATCCTTACCTATAAAAAATTTAAAGTTTAATTGAAAAAATACACTATTAAATAAAAATTAATCAGTTTATTTAGATTTAAAAAATGATTAATTAATTAATAAATTATCGATTTTTAACAACAAAGATTATTAAACTAAATCGAACCGAAAAGTTAAAATCCGAATTGAAAAGTTAGTCAGTTTAAATTTTTTATCGTTAAATGATTGAATCAGTTCGGTTTTTAAAATATTATCATAATTCCTTATAAAAGTAAAGATTTCTTCTTTTTTTAATTTACACGTCAAACTGAGCATCCCTAAGGCTAAATCCAATTCTTTTCCATGGCCTTCTTGGATGAGGTTATAGCTTATTCATTTGGACAATACAATTTGAGGTCAGAGAAACAATTATTATTATTTTAAAGTAAATTACATATTTTGGATAAACTACTTGATAAACTAACGATTTAGAGTTAAATAACAAACCCAAGTTTACATTTGGAGTTAGAAAACTCCTAAAGGAGCATGCTTCACCACTTGAAATTACATTGCATTATGCACACTGATTCTGTCTTGCACCAACAGCAGAACTGATGAAATTGAAACCTTGAGATCATCTGGCTAGGAACCTGTTGGTTAGGATAATGCTTTAAGAAAGGAGAACAAGATGAAAGACAGAAAAACAAGAGGCCTGTTCACAAAATACTCTGATTACTCCAAGACTCCTTTCGGCCAGAGCTGTTTCCACCTGGAGATCTCTTCCTCACGGTAAAGTTTTCTAATTCCTGCATAGAAACCATCAGCTTCATTTCCTTCTTCCAGGTGGTCCTTCCTGTGTATTACTGTTCTTCTCCATTGAGAACCAGGGCTGTATTGATTGAACTCCAAGATCACCATATCTGTTGGCGTAAGTGTTTGAAAGTCAGAAACTTGGAAGCAATTTTGAAGTGGAAACTAAACTGAAAGATTTGATACATTAAGTTAGCAGCAGAGAAAATCGCTCAGCATGTAAAGAATCCAGGGAATGTTTTCTACTTTTTCCAGTTTTTGTGTATGAATTTGGCATAGAAGTGAGTAGATAAAACGAAAAAGAAGCAAAGATAAAATGACCGAATAAGTTCCGAATATGAAAAGGTGATGCTCTTACCACTGTTATGACACCTGCAGCAATTTGCATTTCCATCACAAGATTCCTGATGACCCACAACCGCATACCACCAGCCTGCCAATTCCAACAGAAGTCATTACACCAACATCCTTGACCAGAAAACGAATTGAAGAAGATCAATCTGACACTTCATTTTGTTCTTAGAAGTATACATTTTTTAAACTAAACTGTCCAAATCCCAGATGCAAAGGAACAGAAAAGATGAAAAATCTCAAACTTCTGAAAACAAAAAGCATCCATGTAAAAAGTCCTGCAAGAACCCACTTCCTGCTATCACTTCTTACCATAAGGGAATTCTCTGCTTCTCCTCCATTGGATCTCGATATGATCCCCAGGTCTCAAGTCCTCTAAGCAGTTGGAAACGTGCAGAACATCAGAAGGAGTATTAACTGATGGAGCTCTTATTCTACACCAGGGTATATTTTCTTCTACTGTTCGTCGTCCGGGCGGTGAGTACCTGCGGTACAGAAGGCGACTTCGCGGTTACAAAGAGCTCATCAGGCATAAATCAGCAGCCTGATCAACAATTACTTTTTTCCCTCATGAATTTAATATCCTTATGCATTAAGCACATGAGCATCAGAAAGCAGAAACATGTCATTAGTTAAAAATTAGGAAGTGCTGATAGTTTCAAGCTTCATGATATCAGATAGATGTGCATGGTTGGCTAGAAGAATAGGAAAAATGTTGATGACAGAAGTGTGAAACTTTTCTGCAGATTCACAGTTTATGCAGTAAA
Organism: Erythroxylum incrassatum; assembly: GCA_026546855.1. Taxonomy (NCBI): domain Eukaryota; kingdom Viridiplantae; phylum Streptophyta; class Magnoliopsida; order Malpighiales; family Erythroxylaceae; genus Erythroxylum; species Erythroxylum incrassatum. The sequence continues at coordinate 1,627,929 of JANVCL010000003.1, read as the reverse complement.
CAAGCACGATTCAAGAAAGTTCACGTGTCATTCTATACCTTGCATGAAAGGTGTTAGTCCCAGAATCATAGCTAAGTTGTGCATCATAACAGGAAAGCATGAACCCGACATGTCCATTCTGGCAGCGAACATAGCAAATATGTCAATAACTTTGTCAGTAACAAACACAAGAAACATAGCAAACAGTTTGGTTGGGAATTACCTCACGATTGTAGACCTGAGCTGGGAACCAGAAGTTGCCACTTTCAAGAGAGAGAAACAAGGCCATGATTGAATCAATTGGCAAACAAGTTTTTGGCTTGTTTCTGCTTTCAAGATTTGGTTTAATCCAGGAGAAAGGCCAAATACTACCAAGAGATCGCAACAAACGCTCTGGATTGTTTTGAGTCAAGAGGCTCGTTGGCCTCTTCCTAGAGGCCACATGCCACTTCCATTCCTTAAAAGCAACATCACCAATCACTTCACCCCATTTCTCCTTCAAGTGTTTCTCCCAAAGATGATCAGTTGTACACATAACCCTCAAACTGCTACAAACTTTTGCCATTGTGCACAATTCAGCAGGTGAAAGCCTCTCGAGTATGCTTGCTATGGCCAAGTCAGGCAAATCCAGCAGAGAAATCTTCCTATCCTCAGCTTGTTCTTGCTCTTCTGAACCAAAGTTCATCTTCTTCATTGGCATTTTGATTGGAACTTCAAATAAGCCGATAGCGAGCCAGCCTTTATCAAACATGTCCACAAGGAAACTTTAAAATTCCTCTCCAAAATAAAGTTGACCACCACAACCCTAAGTTGATGCGATTGGCTTGAAAGATAATCACTTGAGGAAGAATACTAAAGAAGAACAAAACCCTCAAGTCTGGTACAAGTGTCAAAAGAAGATAAAAACAGGAGCTAATTTGTTATTCACTCAATATCAAACGAAAACATGAAAGAAGCAGTTATATTCAAAGTGAGTAGTTAGGAGGAGTATTGTGCTATCTATCCAATTTACTTTTCTCTGTTGAAGGCTAACCCGTATGGAGAAACCAAGGACAGACATCTGAAGACGCCAAGACCAATATGCTTTTATTAGTGGTAGTTACAATACCAAGCTTTACAAGGAACAGACAACAAGGTTGCTTCTTTAATATGGCATTTGAGAGTTTTTATGGTGGCATCTCCATACAGTGAATTCCCAGGCAGTGGGAGACAACTGGCACTAGAAGACAGAACTATGAAGAAGATAAAACCTACAGCACTGGAACTTTGATAGATTTAGATTGTGATTACAGACCCACATATCAAAATCTATGAACTTAAGGAAGACAAGCAAAACCCATAACAAGTAATGGAGAATATGAATTAATGCTGGTACACAAATAATGGAACGCACTGTTAGGTGAGGACATGGCACCTTTAAGGAGTTGTCAATACTTCAGTTATAGCTTTTCCTTCTCTTTTTCTTATCTAAAACTCCAAAACATTTGTGTGTAACTAAGAACGCCTTCACGATACAAAGACAAAGAAACTGAGTAAACATAGCCGTGAGAGGTGTTATTAAGGTTGTTAGGCACTGAAAGGATAAACTCCTTTTGGTGGGGATCGAAATGGGATTGGTCAACAAGCCAAAGCAAAGCTGAAACTTGGCCTAACTTCTAACAAACTCTCACCAGTCACCAGCTAATATGAACCACACATGCTCTCAAATTGCAGTCCCATATTAATTAAACCAGTCAGAAAGTGACTCTTTTTTCCATGTATAGAGGAACCTGAATTTGTAGTCAGGGTCAATGAGATTAACTGTTAAAAAATAGACCAAGACTCCACTATTATTTGTTTTCTTCAATTTTTCAATGGTTCCAATGCTCTTCCCATCTTGTTCTTGACCTCCCAAGTCTCAAAAGCTAACCTTAAGAGCTGCTAACAGATTAAGGTTTTGAGCTATTCATGATTAACTAACAAGACAAACAAGAAGGTTTTGTCTTTTTTAGGTGGGATTGTTCCTTAAACTTGCTCAAAAGAAGTCATCATGAGTAGTTTGGTGGCCTATCATGGGCGGTTGAGCTAATTTCTGTGTTAAGATATTGGTTACATAAAAGCAACTCATACCCATTTTTAATTTCCCTCTTCTGTAACCAAGTAACCCCATGACAAGCAACTGAAGTACTAAGTAATCCTTTAACATGATTCTATGCACCCAATCCATCAAGGTAAGATAAAATAATAGTTGAAGTTTGATGCTTTAAGGGAATATTGGTCAAAGGCAAACATGATTCTGATTTTGATGCTGCAAAAATTTTGCTTCCATACTAAGCCACAAGAACTCATCAAGAATAGCAAACCATTGATGATTTCACAAGAAACAAACCATTATAAGTTATAAATTACTGGCGTAATGTCAATATTATTGATTGGAATCCACAAAGCAGGATAAGGAGACACGAGGGGGAAAAAATGAAGGGCCAAAAATGAATAGTAGTTTTAGTAATCTTTTCAAGACACTCAAGTGGAGCTTTAGCATTACTAATCAAAAGGGATTTTACAAATTATTATCAGGGTTTTGAGTTTAAGGATCAAGTAGGTCCCAAAGTTTCCTTGGCCATTGCATATTATAATGAAAATTCTTTGTACCTGCAAATGTGGATAAAATGAATTTCCTTTCCAAATCCAATCTTCCTCTCAAAGCTTCCTTCTTGTAGTGATAATGCTTGCCAATTCCAATGAGTTGTCAGGTTTCTGCTTTACAAACAGTTCCTGCCCTTTCAAGTATTCAAAAAGCTGCTGTGTATATGTTTCTCATTCTTAATGAAAAGTTTTAGAACATTTGATCTTAAGTAGAGTTATCTTAAAATTATAAATATTAATTCATTAGTTAAATTAATACTGTTACTTAATTCTAAATTATTAATTTATTTATATCCAAATTTATAAACTATTACTTGTGTTTAACAATTTATTTAATATACATTTGAAAAATAACCACGCATATAAGTTTATATAAAATTAAGATAATTATAACAACTTATTTGATTTATTTTCTACATGCAATTAATGGAATATTTTTAATAATAAAAATGGTGAAAAGGGCATTTTGTTATCCATTCATTAAACTTCATCTCAAACGAAAAGGATAAAAGTAGACATAATTTGATTGTTAAAGCAAAATTCCTTTCAATAATTAGAAGCATAAAAAGTTATTACAAACTCGATAATTAAAGTAAAAATTAATAATTAGAGATTAAAAAGGTATAAAGAAGCTATAATTAAAGTAAAAAACTAATAATTAGAAATTAAAAAGGCATTACAAACTCGATAATTAAAGTAAAAAAACTAATAATTAGAGATTAAAAAGGTATAAACTGTACATTTTTCGGTGGTAATTTTATTTAAACTTTGTTTTTTTGTAATTATGATTGGAGTAAAGCACATGGATACTCTTTTCTATTATATTATTTTAACCCAAGACCATGCTTTTAACAACGCCAATCAAATAACTATTTCAAGGACACTTCCCCACCTGAGAATATTACTTGTTATGTGCATTGAGATGCTGATGTCGTCCTTCCCCACTTCAATTGTATCTTTACAAGTGAAAAGAAGAAAGTAGCTTTACACTAAAAGTTGGTGAAGTGAACCAATCCTAAAGCTACTCTTTTACACTGTTGAAAATGCTTGTTGCAATGCAAGATGACATATCTAACCGATGGTTCGAGAGGTGGAACTTGTTTCTTATGTGTCTATTCCGAGTAGTGGTTGCTCTTATCTTCATGAGGGATGATAGTTGAAAATGCAAACCAGTTAGAACTTGTGAATATCAGATAGATGGGGTCCGTTATTTGATTATCAATTACTAATTTAATAAATAAGTTATTTATAACACCTAATTTATAGATTATTATATATGCATATCTAAGAAAAAGCATATAAAATCATATCTAACTTGTGGATATTGAATAGTCAGAACAATACACAATGCCCTTCTAACCTATTTAAAAAAAAAGAAACTAAGTTCAAGGACTAAAATGTTCCAAAGTGCAAAGTTTAAGGAGGACATTGCAATTACCCCATGATTTTATCCTCTAAAATCTGTTAGATTCTTATATAATTATGCTTCCAAGTCCAACAACTCCATCAAGTCTCTCCCTCTCTGGGAATTCTCAATCAAAGCAAATTGTAACATTAATTTCTCGAAAGGAAATCCACCATTATTGGAGCAAAGATATGATGCTAAGGTATCAAAATCTTGATATTATGGGTTCCACCACAAGAAGGAATGAAGGAAATGGCTAAAAATGATGGGTGGGGGCTAAAATTATCTTGTTCTGAAGGTACAATGGAGGACTAGAAGAGTGACAATGACTCAGTGTTTTTTAGACCAGATGCATTGCTAAGACAACAGGATGACAATGATGGCCCTTTTAAGTACTTGCACAAAGAAAATGTCAACACCAACTAAAAGATCCCTTTCTTTATATCTAATAATACTAAATGATCCCAAGATCCACTAAAATGAAAAAAATAGTTGTTGATCAGAATTTCAATGATGGGTTTCACTTTCATCTCAAATTAAACATCAGTTACTCATCTGCAGAATATCGGTGGTTCATTACTCCTCTTCCTATAGTTTTGCACGTAGTAGGCAGAAGAAAGTGTCCATAGTACTATTATGTGATCAAGGGCAGTCACGCATTTCTAACCTACAATTCACGATAATTAATTTCAAACCATCCAAGAGACTCGAGAGACTAGCAGGCCACGAATATGCATTAAAGGGCTAACAAGGAAAATCAATAATAAGAAGACAAGAAAAGTCCATAATCCCTTGATATTATAGGTAACACTTTTGTCTTTTTCTTTTGTTTCTTCTTTTCCGTGCTTGCCTCAGTTCAAGCAGATACGTATATCATAAAGTGACGACATATACATTGTAGGGGTTGTCTCTTGTCAGAGATTTAAATGCTAAACATAGACCATAGTGGTGTCCCAATTCAGCAAATTTGTTCTGTGTACATGTAATTGGCTTTAATTTATGTTGTCCACTATCAATTTTCAACTCTGATTGATGGAATATTGACTGTTATTTATATCAGTGGAAAAGGAATATAATGCATACACATCATTGGGATAGATTTCTTCCTAAAGGTCACTGTTCTGGCGTTTCAGAGCATATAATCTTCCTCTAGGTAAGTCCCCCGGTAAAAAGGTTCTCTCTTAACAACACTAAAATGGAAGAAACTGCCATGCAATATGATATATGAGGGTAGAATTGTTTGCCACACATCACAATTTTCATTTTCAACTAACAAACATGCATGCAAGTGCATTTCAGGCTCAGGACATAATTCACTTTCTTGCAATTGACAAAATTCTGCCAAAATGTCACATGAATGCAGCGAAAGCATACTTTCCTGGTGAAAACAGGATTCTGAAATTGCATAAGTCCAGAATTGTCCACAAGTGTACAGCATATTGTCATTACATAATGTTTTGCAGTAAAGAAGACAATTTAGACACCCATTCAAAGACCCAATCCAACTGTGCGACCATCTCTGCGCCGGAGTCCAGCAGTGTACTGCTTCTCTAAATCCATCTGAAGTTCTTTTTGCCTCTCCGCTTGAACTGGGTCGTCTGATTGCTGATCCACCTTGACATTGCCTTTCACACCCTACAATTGGCCATATGTACCAAGGCAACCTCAGACTCTAAAACTGTGTTAGTAGGTGAACTAAATGGCATGAGTCATACAGGAACATGGAATAAAGATGTCCTTGATGTTCATTCTTAACTACTGATTCACTAGAGACATCAATCACAAGTAGGAAAAAGGTTGAAAAAAGAAATGATGCAAGATTTACCATGAGTTTGTTGAATTTTTCCTGTCTTTCACGATCACCAATCATCGATGTCTCCCACCGATGACCAGACTGCTGAATAGAGCAATAAGTATTACAAATATGCTTAACAAGAAGTAATTATGAAGCACAGGTGGCATGAAAGGTTCTAATAAGTGAAATATTCACCTCTTCTGGAGTTGTGCTCTTCTTATTTCCCCACAGCAGCTTCTTCTTTTGCTCAGTAGACATAAAACCAGCCCCAGTAAGGTTCTTATTAACTGCATCCACACCAAATTCTCATTTGAGAAGGAATATCAGTATAATCTGCTCATTTTCTTCTCTAACTGAAAAACATTGACAACATTCCTGTACACCTACATTGATGAAAAACTTAAAAAGTATGATGCAAAAGAAAGAAGGAAAAAGGCATATAGGCTCGATCTGAAATACATTTAGAAGTTTCAAATGGCAAAGATACCTAAATCTCAGGAGCGAACAAAGGCCAGGAAGAAAAAGAGTCATAAAGAAGGAAATGTATACTAAAAGAGTCCAAAATATTTTAGAATATCCCAGGAAAAACTTCAAGGTAGTTATTCTTTACCAAATTGCACCACGAAGAGTCAAATCTCAGTTAGAGTACAAGAAAACAAGAACACAAGGAAAAGTTTGACAAGAATTTCAACAAAACTAGAACCATGAAGCATTGGAACTATTTACATCCCAGGAACCCCATGCAACATTAGGTCAAAACAAGTACCGTATGACCTCAACTGATGAAGCTGCTACATAAAAACAATGATTACATGAAGCTCAATGTACCTAATTCCGCGGCTTTCATTGCAGCAACCTTTGCCGCATTGAGATCATTAGCAGCTTCTGAAATGTTGGCACTGGTCGGACAAGTAGAGCTTGAAGACTTCTTCTCGTTAGCCACTGCAATAAACAGGGTGTTAACTAATAGAAATCTAATATCGAACACACCACAACAACTAAGATACATCATAACAAGGAAACATTAAAAAGAACATCTTGTTTACCATCTTCTCGATAATCATCATCCTTACAAGAGCTGGATAACTTGGATTTTTTGACAACAGGTTCGTGTTCATGCCCAAAATCAGTTTTAATCTCATCCTCTGCCAATGTTGCTCTGTTGTACCTATCCTTTTCCTTGTTAGTTCCACAGTCCTCGTAGGTCTTCCTTTCTCTTTGACCATGCAGTTCCTTGGAGTCATTTTTATGAGATTCTATAGACCGGTGCCCATTACTGTCCTTTCCATAAGAGTCATTCTTATAACCTCGAGACTCTTCATTGTAAAGTGCACGATCACTTTTCTGATCTCTAGAACTCCTATAATAATCCCTTTTATCATCTCCAACGTCTCTATCCCGCCTGTGTCTATCTCTATCCTTCTCTTCAGATATTGAATCAGTATGTTTCTTACCAGACCCGCCTTTATCAGGTGACATGTCCTTATCTTTCAACTTCTGACGCTCTGAATATGACGACTCTTTCTCTCTATCTTTGCCTCTGTAACCAGAAGTATCATTTCGGTCACGTGCATATTTGTCTGCATTTCGCACATAGTCTCTAGTCCTACCATAGTCACTTTCACTTCGACTAGGATAAGTAGAACCTCGAGAATCCCGTCCAGAATGAGAGGATGACTGATAATGTCTTCTTTCATCATCAACACGTTTCTCATATCTGCTGCGATCATCATACCTAGAATAACCATGTGAATTTCTGGAGGAATGCCTATCAGAATGTCTGTGCGAGTCTCCACTTTTGCCACATTGATTTCGGGAAGAGTCCTTATCTAATTCTCTCTCATCATCTTTCCTCCTTTGTCGATATTCAGGGGATCCTGCACGATCACCCCTTGAAAAGAGTGGACTAGAGCTACGCTCACGCCTAGGACTTCCTGCAAACAAGTAGTAATACAATAGAGAACAAAGGATGATAAGTGAGAAAGATATTCAAGCTAATGCAGATGTTCTCCAACGCAAACTAACAAATATTTACAAAATAAGGGCTTTTACAGAAGAAAAAAAATTGCAGTTCTACATGATGCTTCACTCTCCTAGGTGAAAGTGTATGCACTGCACTATTATTTGTTGCCTTAAAAAAACAATATAAAGCTCATATATTGAACATAGCCCACTGCAATAGAAAAATAATCCCAGAGGAAGAGTTTCAAACCAGCATATTATCATACAACAGTGCCAAGACCAAACAACCGAATTGTCTCCATACTCAAACTACAAACAAAGCTTATTACACAGATTAATAACAAAAGAATGCCAAAAAGTAACCACACAAAACCAAAGACAAACAAGCATGTTAAGAGCCAACAACGTACTAACCATCAGAGGAAGATGAGCCGTGAACCGGAGAGTGTCTTCTGTAATTCCTAGTAGACACATCACCTGAAGGTTTCCGGAATGTTGCTTTTACCTCAGCATCGTCTGGAGGTAAGGATTGCATGTTGGGCTCCATAAAGCCTGGCATCGAATCAGAACATAAACGTACAAATTTTTGAACCAGCCATAGAAACAGAGCAATCATATACCACTATCTCATATCAGCCAAATGCATCATATCCATATACAACAAAAGAAGAAAAATCCTATCAAACGAAAATCAAAATAAAAACTTTATTGGACTTCTCACCTATCAAACAAGGAAATGAATCAAATTTTAGGTATTTACTAGGATCGAATACATATAAGTCCTCTTCATTTCAAAAACCCTAGAAAAATTGAACTTTCCATCTTCGTAATCGATCTTTCTCAGCAACCAAACAAAAATTCAAACTGAACGCATACATGTGTAATGAAGCCATATTCAAAACTTAATCAGAAGCATAATTGAGCTCAGGTGAGAAAAGAAGAACAGAAGCAAAGTTGCGACAGAAGCTAAAGAACCTTTGAAGTGACTGGTATGTATCGAACTCCCTTCGTGTTTAGGGTTCGTAATATGTCGTTAAGATCTCGTGTAATGTTTTCGAGCACTGACAATTTTTGTATAGAGCTCTTAAAAGTGGAAAGACAATTTGAGCGTTGGATCATGACCCTGACTCTAATTATTTTTAATAAATTATATTTAGTGATATATAACTAATATTCAAATTTAGTTGAATTGAGTTTAAAATAATATTATTTTGATAAACATTTTAAAATAATATTATTGAAACACTTTTTTAATTTAAATTATAATTATTAAAAATAACCTATTTAAATTTGCTTCATTAATTTCAGATTAAATGAAGTTAAATATATATTACTATTAACTAATTAAAATTAAAAATGATTAATTGTTGTTATTTTTTGGTGAAAAAATTTATAATTCAAAATACGAGATTTAATTAATCCACTCTTAAAGTTAATGTCTATACACATAATAATTTTTATGAAATTTTTATAAAATAAAAGAAAAAAATATTATTGAATTTTATATAAATATTGGTTATTAATTAAAATTAATTTATTGAAATTTATCTATAAAATAAGAAATTTACATTTACATTTTTTATTTTTTATTTTTATTTTTACAATATTCTATTTACTTTTATTATATTTTTATCTAAAATTTAAATAGATATTATAGTGATTATAAGACAATTTTAACAATAATTTTCATTCTTCCCAAAATCTAAAAAGTTATAAATTAATTGTAAATATAAAACTATTAATGCCAAAATCATCTTAAATATTATTTTGCATAAGATCCAATCTAAAAATCACAATGGATCGAGCTAAAATCGAGTCTGGGAGAGTCGATCAGACTTAATGGCCAATCAACTTTTAGTAATATTGTGGTTAAACTTGGTTCATTATTGTAATTTTGGTTATTTTTACGACTGAATTTAAGATTGATTAAATTTAATTAAATTATTCTTTTAATTTCAAAAAATTAAAAATATGTAAAACTTCCTAATTTGGAGCTAAGCCGAATAATCTTAGCTCAAAACTGAAGTTTAAAATCATTTTTTTTTTGTCTTTGATCATAGTATCCATCGGTCCTCTATATCTAAAGCTTAGGATTGAACTTCTAACCAGTCAGAGGTGAATGAGTCCCTTGCCACTCAACCATACCTCTTAAGTTGAAGCTTAAAATCTTTTTAAGAAAGTTTAAATTTAACCCAAGATTTGATTCGGTTGAATAGGTCGGACCAGGTCGGGTTGAACTTTTTTGCCATGCCCATTTAGACGTTGTAAATAAAATATAATGTAAAATCACCAAAGTTTTGGATAGGGGTTTTCTAGGGTTTAAGGGTTAGTTGGCGCTAACCGCACTTCGCTACAACATTTCATCGCTTTTCACTGTTTCGGGGAATTTCTTCCGTTGTTCACCATGTGGGCTGTTCGTCGAGCTTCCAATTCTCTCAAGTATTTCTTCTCTCGTGACCTTCTTCTCTCCACACACTTCGCATACGGTTACACGAATACCTGTTAAGCTAGTTCTCGAATTCACTTCTTTATGTGATTATGTGTTTCATTTCCGAGAAAGTTGAGGAAAACAAGAGATTGGAAATTTTGGGGTTTGGTTGGATGGTCTAAAGTTTTAATCTTTTAGAAGTTTGATTGTGTTTAGGTTTATGATAAACTGAGGTAGTTACTATTCTTTGGGCTTTCCCAGTGAAACCACATTGGTATGCGTAAGTTTCAGTTCAATGTAAGCAGAGTTTTTTTACATCGGATAGTAAACTATGGGACTTTACTTTTATGAAGAGCTTATTCTTTGGGAGTTCGGATATATATCTTGGGGTTGGTGGGTATCTGGTCCTTAATATTATAAATAGTAAAAAATTTTGTAAAAATTTCTTTATTTGGTAGTGATGGTGACTAATACTACCAAATAATAGTCATTTTGTTGATCTGTTATCTTATTTCCTCTTCATTATTACCCCTTTTTCATTTTGTTCAAGGGCTTTTATAATGAAAGTTATTATGTTTGTCTACTATTATTTACCATGTCTTTTGTTTGCATTTTGTTTATGAAAGAAAGTAAATAGGAGGACAATTGCATCCAGGGAAAAAGATGACAATGGAAAATGATTGGGACAACAAAGATATAGTTTTAGTTTAGGCTTTGTTATTCTTGATTCACGAAGGAAATAGTTGATTGATTCACTGGCTGTAGGAATGACTATTCAGCAAATTGCCGACCATTCTTGTTCTCTTATATTTTTTATGTTCTTAAATACTTTATGGCGCTATTCTTTCTTGGGAAATGCTCGATGTTCACAGACTATCATTTAATGTCCTTTTTTTTCCTGTTTCTCTTTTGGTGGGTTTTGGATGAAGTATGCCTTCCTGTTCTTGCTCCAAAATGTTGAATCGGGAACTCAAGTTTTGTTTTTCAGGCTCCAGAGATTAAAAGTAGAGAATTCCTATCTCCATGGTGCTAAATCACAAGTAACTAGTTATTTTGGTAGCAAGGTGACAATTTCTACAGAATCTGCTAGATGCTTAAGTTGCAGCCCTACAAATGTTTTCTCCAAGTTATCCATGGGAACTCGCAGTCTATCTTCACATGCTGGTGCTAAAAGCAGTAAATCTGATGATGACTTGGAGGATGGATTTTCAGAACTTGAAACTGCAGTTAGCACTAATACAAGTAACGACAGCAGTACTACAGATGATAGTGATGATGAGTTACTCTCTGAGCCTGATGTTTTGGATGATGATCATGAGGAGGAGGAGGATATTGGTGAAACATCTCAAACTACGGTTGAATTATCAGATACTGAAACAGATCCCAGTCAAAAGCAAGCACGGACAAAAAGGGCCTCAGAACTTTTCAAGGCCATAATTTCATCTCCAAATTCTGTGGATGATGTTCTTGCTAAGTGGGTGGAAGAAGGAAGGGATTTGAGTCGGACAGAGATCACAGCTGCAATGCTTAATCTTCGCAAGCGTCGAATGTATTTAAAGGCCCTACAGGTATTTGGTTGGATACTATTCTTTTTTGCAGTCTTTTTCTTTCCTTTTTTTTTCCAGTTTGTTGTTACCATGGCCTCATGCATGCAAGTTCTTGTTACATGGAGGCTCCAATGCTTGTCGCATCTTTGTATCTACTTAAGGCAGTTGCTTGAATTCTACATTAACCAAAAAATACAAAGTAAAATATGTTTGGATGCTTATTCTGCTTATTTGTGTCCTTTACCTGATTCGTATAGATGTATGTTTGTCTGGAAACGCATAATTTTTTCTAACTATGCTTTAAGAGTCATTATCTTATACTTTCTTTTCTTTTTTTTTCTATGCTTCTTGAATCATTCCCAATTCTGACATTTGTTCTCCTTTTCTCTGCATGCTGTTTGTTTAATTTTAATTATTTAATAGTTAGTTTGTATATTGATTTTGGTGCTTTCATTTGGGACCTTTAGTTTCCATTTTAAGAATACTCGTATGCCATCTTCAGCTTTTGTCACAGATTCTGCAAATAGCTATTGGTAAGCCTGTTTATAATTGTCATGCGCATGTCACAGTGTTTTGATTTTTTTCATTTGTCCACGAATTTCTTTTATGGTGGTATTGTGAGTGTAAAAATACTCCATGTTTGCTCTGGATCTGATCATTGCAACTATTATTTACTTGTTTCCCATTAGGGATTAGCAATTTGCTTAATTTTTCTTGCTTTTGTATCTATCTTTGTCATGTCATTTTTAGGTTTTATGGAGGGATTTACCGTTGATTTTTTTTTCTCTTTTTACCTATTTCTTCTCACTTTTGCAGTTGTCTGAATGGTTAGAGACAAATAAACAGCTTGACTTTATCGAGAGAGATTATGCTTCTCGAGTAGATTTGATTGCAAAGCTACGTGGCCTCCCAAGGGCAGAGGCCTACATTAAGAAAATTCCAGAGTCCTTTAGAGGGGAAGTAATCTATCGAACATTCTTGGCCAACTGTGTGATTGCAAACGATATCAAGAAAGCAGAAGAAATCTTCAACAAAATGAGGAACCTGCAATTTCCTATAACATTATTTTCTTGCAATCAGTTGCTTCTCCTTTACAAAAGACATGACAAGAGGAAAATTGCTGATGTACTGTTATTAATGGAGAAAGAAAACATCAAGCCTACTCTTTTTACTTACAATTTGTTAATAGACACTAAAGGGCAATGCAATGACGTGACTGGGATGGATCAGGTGGTTGAGACAATGAAATCTGAGGGCATTGAACCTGACATTAGCACTCAAGCTATCCTGGCCAAGCACTATTTATCTGGGGGCTTGAAAGAAAAAGCTGAGGGTATCTTAAAAGAGATAGAAGGAGATAACCTAAAAGAGCATCGTTGGTCTTGTAAGGTTTTGCTTCCTTTATATGCTTCACTTGGGAAGGCTGATGAGGTTAGGAGAGTTTGGAAGGTCTGTGAGTCAAACCCCTGGCTTGAAGAATGTGTGGCTGCCATTGACGCCTGGGGAAGATTGAGGAAAATTGATGAGGCTGAAGCAGTTTTTGAAATGATGTCAAGTAGGTGGAAGAAGCTCTCTTCAAGACATTATTCTGTGATGTTGAAGGTATATGCAAACCACAAGAAAGTGGACAAAGGGAAAGATCTGATTAAGCGAATGGCAGATAGTGGATGCCGGATTGGGCCATTGACTTGGGATGCCCTTGTTAAGCTATATGTCGAAGCAGGGGAAGTGGAAAAGGCTGACTCTATGTTACAAAAAGCAGCTGAGAAAAGTGCAATGAAGCCAATGTTTACATCCTTCATGACTATTATGGAACAGTATGCAAAGAAGGGTGATGTACATAATGCTGAAAAAATGTTTCACAGAATGAAACAAGCTAATTACGAGTCTCGAGTTAGGCAGTACCAGTCGTTAGTACAAGCATATATAAATGCCAAGGCTCCGGCATATGGGATTAAAGAAAGGATGAAGGCAGAAAACGTTTTCCCATCTAAGACATTGACTGCCCAACTGGCTCAGGTTGATCCGTTTAGGAAGACGGCAGCGTCGGACTTGCTTGACTAAAGATTTCTTACAGTCCCTCTGCTCCGAAGCAATCGCCTTTTGAATGCGAACTTCATCAAGGCATCAAATATCCATTCCTGGTAGCTTAAGCATTTCATTTTACTCCATATATACCTCTATTCTATAAACTAGTGTTTAAATATTTATGTCCCAAGTCTTTTTTTTTTGGAATGTTGGATTGTGAAATTGTCAAACCTTTCACTTTAATATGATCCTGTGCTAGAATGAGTTGATGCAGAGTAAATTTTGACACTCCGGAAGAGGAAATTCTCAAGTGCTAGTGGATAACAACCCTTGTTAGGGAAGTCATGATAGCAATAAGGTCTGCTGATGGTTGTTAGTATGTGCTTTGGGTACACTTTTGCAGCTTGACCATGATCGCTTGTGTTGTGGTTTTATCATTTCATATCTTATTTATCTGTAGATTGGGACTGGTTGGACTATGAGGCTGCAGAGAAGGAGAGAATCTGCAGTCACTTTTGGAATTATATCGAATGAAGCAATAATAGTATGAATAGCCAATCTAGAAAGATGGCCATTAGAAGCAACATATCACAAGTTTAGTGTGGATAACAGATAGACTAGTAGACATCTCCATCATCAAAACTCAAACGCTACCAAACTTCAAAGAAGTTGAAAAAGAGACATATCAAGGAGTAAAAGAGAGCCAAAGAAATAGGATTCGTGCATGAATGTGTCCATTATCATGTCTACGTGCAACCAAACCTACAAATGAACCACAGGAACAAGACTGGATGCATTTGTGATTTCTTTTTTGGCATATAATGTATGAGTCCCATAGTCACGGGAAGTTCCATCCTCGTAAAGTATGTTTTTATCTAAGGTAAGTGAATGGTGCCTGAAATCAAGTCCAAATTCATAGCAGAGATCTCCCAACTTCTCGCAGACAATAATCGTCCACTTGCATTAGAAGGAAAAGGACACTACAGCCAGGTTGTCTTAAAGCCTTACAATTTATTTTTGGTTGAATATTTCTTATTGGAAACTCTTCTCCAAAATGGCTAAATGAACCCTTGAGATGACAGTAAAATCAACCCTTCACGATTTGAAGGTTAAGAAGTTGAATTCGATTAAGGTTTTAGCACTTCCTATACTTAAGATTTGACTTTAGCATTGAGATATTGGAATCATTATAGCCATTATTTTAACTTATTTTATCAAAATTTACTAAATTTTTTCTTAATTTCAAGAAAAAATTATTTATAAATTGAATACTGAATATAAAATTTAAATCGAAATATATAATTTATAAGTTATTAAGTGTCCGATATTAGTAATAAAAAATTTATTGAAATTCAATCGGCAGCCAATCAGGACCATTGTGGTCAATCAACTACTTTAATGCCCTCCACTTGGCAAACTTCCCTTCTGGCACTGTATCTTATTGACCCTAACCTTCTTACACGGTGTAATTGGACTCCAAGATTTCCATCACTTTCTCATCTTCCAAACACGTTTCACAGAAAAATTACCTTCCTTTGGATTAAAACCAAATGTCCTTTTGCCAAGTTAACATTTCCTCATCTAACACATCGGATCAAGAACAAAAATGGCATAAAAGTGGCATTGTAGACGTAATAATCAGTATGGTCCAGTTGGCACATTTGTTGACAAGAACCATTTTTTCGCATCGAAATGCACGACTTTTATCGCACATCCAATGTCAGAAAAATCATACATCAACTGACTTTTCTGGCAGACGAGAACTTTCTACAACAAAATGTGGAAAAAAGTGAATTTCCTCAGCTCCTCTCGAACGGCAAAGGAAAATTCTTGGCAAGAGTCAAAATTTAGCCATTGGTGACACATCAAGGTATATATAAATGGAAGTGTTGGCTATGTCAATCTGATTTCCAACTTCTAAAAGCCACCATGACAACTTTCAGAGTCACCAAAAAGCATCATAAACACCTTAATAACCCCTTCCCTTCACCCCCAAAGACTCTCCCTTTCATTCAGGGCAGTCTATTCGTTAATTCCCAGAGTGTCCCATCACAACAGATCTTCCCAATTGGAAGAGATTTTCAGCTTCTTTGGAGCAGCAAAAATGGAGGGTATCTTTCAATATTCCACCAATCTCAACCAACAAGAGCCTTGTGGACTACTATCCCTGGACAAGCCTTTGTATCTGCAGCATTGGCTGAGACAGATGTGGAAGAAAGTAGGGGATCATTTGTTATGAATGAAAAGAAAGTGCATTTGGTTTGCGGTCACCAAACCATTGACGATATAAGAGTAATCAATCAATTTGAGCATCAAGTTGAAGGCGAGAATCATTATTCTTCATCTAATTGGATTCTTGACCAGAAAAAGGATTTGAAAGACACCAACTTTCGAGGTAATAATCATGATTATATATCTGGGAGGAATCTTGACCAGAAAAAGGAAGAAATCAACTCCCCTGTCTTGGTAATAACGGGTTGGCTATTCAGTAAGGGAAGGAAGAACTTACATCAACATTATAGCATGTATAAAGATACAGCCTTTGAGACAATGGGACCTCCAACTTCTGCAAAATATTGGATTTGGTTTGATCAGAAGAACAGTAGTCAAGTTAGCTTTCATGTGAGAATTGGACAACCGAATTTCGAATTCCAGCCTAGAGCTGCCGCAAGTAGTACAAGAAGATATCATCGCTTAAGGCGAAAGCTGAAAAAGACCAGAAAGCTGAAGCTTGGATGGTGGAGGTTCTTTGCAAGATCAAGGGGGTCCATTGTGCATTCCTTATTTGAGGAGAAAATAGGACTGAAGTTGGCAGAGCTAACAGAATTTAACAGAGTCTGCATTACGTATTCAAGTGACTCCAATGAAAAGTTCTATGGTTTTGGAGAGCAGTTCTCTCACATGGACTTCAAGGGAAAAAGGGTGCCTATTCTTGTTCAAGAACAAGGAATTGGAAGAGGAGACCAACCTATTACTTTTGCAGCAAACTTGGTCAGCTACAGGTAGATAAGCTGTGTATTTTTCAATTGTTCAACTCTATTACTTGCTTGCAACAATAATCTGAAAGTGTCTCTTTTGCAGGGCTGGAGGTGACTGGAGTACAACTTATGCTCCTTCACCATTTTACATGACATCTAAAATGAAATCTCTTTACCTTGAAGGGTATGATTATTCTGTCTTCGATCTGACAAGGCAGGATCAAGTTCAGATACAGGTATAGTTAGATCACTGCAATGCCAGTGAGAAATGGTTACAGCATTAAATTTGGAAATATGTAAAACCAGGCGAAATAGCCGGAGTTACAAGTAAATCATTCAGGAGATATTGCATATATGACTGAAGTGAATATTTCAATGAGGAAAAAGAGAAGTATCCAGTTCAAAAAGAAAAGTTTTGTGCCTAAAAGAGCTAAAAAATTTCATGCTTGATAAAAGTTGAACCAGTTTTGGCATCATCTAAAAGACGTTCCAAGAGATATCACAATTCATCTCCTACTCCTACCGCAATAGAATGTTTTCCAGTAATGATGAATTCATTATTTCTTATGAAGATAAAAAAGAAAAAAAACATGTAATGAAAGAAAGAGAGACACATTCAGAATTTTAACTTCCAGTGTCCTATTTTCTGTACTGAGTTTGCAGATACACAGTAACTCGGTTTGGGGAAGAATACTGCATGGAAACTCACCTCCTGAGCTCCTTGAATGCTTCACAGAAACTATTGGGAGGCCTCCTGAGCTTCCTAAATGGATAATATCAGGAGCAGTAGTTGGAATGCAGGGTGGTACAGAAGCAGTTCGCCAAATGTGGGATAAACTGGAGGCATATGGGGTTCCCATCTCTGCATTTTGGTTGCAGGTAAGGTATTTGCAAAAAAGATCAAGCTTCATAGAACTGCAGAAATGCATTTTTTTTTCAATACATAAGTTATAATCTTTTCCATCTGTTACAGTGTTTTGTAACCAAACTTGTTTCCACTCACTACTGCTAAGAGACATCCAGTGGCTTCTCATACAAATTACTTCAGTAACAAAAAACAGCACCCACCCTCGATCCCTTGATCTCAAAAATACACTAATCCTTTTGCAGGATTGGGTGGGGCAAAGAGAGACATTGATCGGATCACAACTTTGGTGGAATTGGGAAGTGGATACAATAAGATACAAGGGATGGCAACAACTAGTTCAAGATCTCGGTAGCCGGCATATCAAAGTGATGACATATTGCAATCCTTGTCTAGCTCCGGTACTTGTCTTCTTAAAGCTCTCTTGCCACCTTCATCTTAATTTTGTTGTGTGCCATATCACGAAGGATACCATCTTACAGTATGAGAGGGCTGAATTATGGGATAGCCATCTCGGGAAAAGTGTAATTTCCTAGAACTTGCAATACGGTGTTGTTCAAGCAATGTTTTGAAGTCTTAACTTCATTTCACAGACTGATGAAAAGCTAAATAGAAGGAGGAACCTGTTTCAGGAGGCTATAAAGTTGGACATCTTAGTTAAAGACAAGCATGGAAAACCATATATGGTTCCAAATACAGCTTTTGACGTGGGAATGTTGGACTTGACACATCCAGATACTGCAAAATGGTTCAAGCAGGTTTTACAGGAAATGGTTAATGATGGAGTCAGAGGGTGGATGGCCGATTTTGGTGAAGGCCTGCCGGTAGATGCGACCGTGTATTCAGGTACATCTTTTAACTTGTTTCTTCAATAGCCACCTAGATCATATCTACACATGGATTATGTGTAATATAGAATGGAAACCGGTTGCAACTTCCCATTTCTTCATCTTTATGTGGAAGAGGATAATATTGATAGTTTTAAACTGTATACTTCAGGTGAAGATCCTATCACTGCCCATAACAGATACCCAGAGCTGTGGGCTCAAATAAACCGAGAATTTGTGGAAGAATGGAAAGCAAAATGTGTTGGTAAGGAGAGAGCAGATCCAGAAGAAGCTTTAGTCTTCTTCATGAGGGCTGGATTTAGAGACAGCCCCAAGTGGGGAATGCTGTTTTGGGAAGGAGACCAAATGGTAAGTTGGCAGACTAATGATGGGATAAAGAGTGCTGTTGTTGGCTTGCTGAGCAGTGGACTTTCTGGTTATGCACTCAATCACAGTGATATTGGGGGCTATTGTGCTGTTGATTTACCTTTTATCAGGTACCATAGAAGTGAAGAATTGCTCATGCGATGGATGGAGCTAAATGCTTTTACCACCGTTTTCCGGACACATGAAGTAAGTTGATCACATGTCACCTGAAGTTAAACATGGTTGTATGTAAATCATTATATGATCATATAGTCACAGTCATTAACATACTGCATGAAGAATGAACAATCACAAATGTCTGAAGAGTCATGGCATACAGTACTTAACATTTATAAACAACATCTAAAGAACTGAAAATTGTCCTGCTTCATATAAACTGATTGAATCTTCTACTTTTCTGCATTTTTGTAGGGCAACAAGCCATCCTGCAACACCCAATTCTACTCAAATGAGAAAACTTTCTCTCATTTTGCTCGATGTGCTAAAATCTATAAGGCTTGGCACTTCTACAGGGCCCAACTATTAAAGGTAACAAACTAACAAACACCTAAAGTTCGTGCAAGTTTCACTTCAATGTCAGTTAATTCTGTTGAACTTACAAATCTCTACCTCTGTCACCTGAACACAGGAAGCATCTCAAAAAGGTCTACCTATTTGCCGCCACCTATTTCTCCACTATCCAGAAGACAAGAATGTGCAGAATTTAAGTTATCAGCAGTTCCTTGTTGGCTCAGAGATCCTGGTGGTGCCTGTACTTGACAAGGGAATGAAAAAAGTGAAGGCCTATTTTCCCCTGGGTGAAAATTTTCCCTGGAAACATATCTGGTCAGGTGATTTATTCGACAAAAAAGGTTCTGAAACCTGGGTCGAATCTCCAGTTGGATATCCTGCTGTATTTATAAAAGTTGGCTCCATTGTAGGAGAAACATTTGTTGAAAACCTCAGAAGTTTTGGCATTCTTTAAATACACAGGACCATCTTCCATGTAACCTCAAGTAGTTAACAACAAAAATGAAGCACCCCTTCAAAATTTGTTCTTGCAATAGAATTTATTCTGAGAAAAACAAGCCTGGATCTTGACTTCATCTCATGATCAAAAATTTACATACACAAATAAAATCGATTCAAGTTGATAAACATAGATCAAGGATTTAAATAAATCCCACTTAACTATATGAAAGTAAGTCTTATCGTGATTATATCAAAAGATATTCTTAACGTTCTCCACAAAACAAAGGACTTGCTTCAAACACTTGAAACAGAAAAGGAACAACCTCGTTAAGTTAAGATCATAGCTACAGAAACAAGGAAATTGCAAGAGTCAAGTCACTGCATTGGAACATTGTCCTAAAAAGATTCTTGTGTGGACTGTTCTTGAATTGCCAACAATAAATGTATACTTTAAAAGAACAAGGAGAGGAACAGTATTGTTCAGATTTAATCAGACATTGCTGCACCAGTTCAAGAAATTCAGATACTCACTGAACAAGAGAAGCATATTAAAAGAGTTGCAAACAGAGAAGAAAAAGAAAAACCTGACCATGAAAAAGCATATGCTGTATACGTTAGCGAAGATGTCTGCTCAGACAGATAGATGGTCAGTTGTAGCTCTTGTTCGTTGAATCGGGTTTTTTTCGTTCAGTTCCCAGCTTTGTGGAATACTTTTAATTTTGACGGTAGATTCGGATACGTTGCATGGATATTCCTGCTACTTCAATCGTCAAAATACTCATCGTCACCACTTCCTAGTCATCACAACGGGTGGCCTTTCAATGGGCTGTCCAATTTTGATTTGAGTCGGTCTATACGACATTATCTTGTTTGATTTTTCAAAATTACACTATTTTGATCTTTACAAACTAAAATAAAATTAGTTTAAAAAGTTAAACTAAAATGATATTATTTTAAAAAAGTTCGGATTATTTAGACCAACCTACTAAATTCGAATCTAACCAAAAAGACGATCATCCCGAACCTAATCCGTTAACTTTAATCACTTTTGTCCCACTCTATATTGTTAAAGACAAAATCTAACATAAGATACGAACATCAAATTTAGCAAATGAACTTAAATGGAGAGATACATACAGCAATTGTTAAGATTACCCCTTTGTGATTGCAATGTCACAGGTTCGGTTCATAAAAATAACCTTTTTGTAAAAATGTAAAGAGAAAGCTGTCTACAATTGATATCTTTTTCTCAACCCTCACAAAGCGGAAGCCTTGTGCATAGGGAGATACAATCACCATATATTTTTTTATTTTTTTTTTACAAAAGGCTAGAGCTTGAAAATATAATCACTCAGGCTTGTATACTGGGGAAAATGCACACTTGAACTTGATTAATTTGATTTTGGATACAGAAAATATACACAAGAAACCTAGAGTCAGTTCTTTACATGTAGGCAAGCTGGCTGAGAGTTAAATTGGTGGGGAAGGCACAAGAAATTCATACAAGTTTCTGTGACTGAAAGGCCAAATTATCAGAGATACCTTCTCGTATGGAAGTCGCCGTCCCCACAATAGCCTAAATATTTCGTGGATTCCTGAAATGAAAATGTATGTTAGTTATATGCAGCAACAATATCATAACTATGTCAAGTAACTTCTTCAAGGAAAAGAGTAGCAGATTCCCATTCCATTCTTACTATATGTTTTAACACAAAAAGTCAATTACTTCCTCAAACCTGGCTTTCATTCAAAAAGAAAATGCAAGGAACGCGGGGCAGGACATGTCTCCCATATCAAACATGGAACTGGCTGAAAACGGATATCGAGACCGAAATATGTAAGGCAAATGGAAGCAGAAATATTACCTTGAAGAAGGTAACCGAGAAGCCCTGGGAGCACTGGTTCGCCGAATCCTGTTATCGTGCTCTTTGTCAACCTTCATAGCAGCAACTTCCTTTTCCATGGCAGCCACTTCCCTCCTCATCTTTTTAGCTTCAATTTCCATTGCTTTATTCAATGTATCAACCTTCTTTGCCAACATCTACATCAAAAGTGGAAGAAATTACGATAAAGGCAGATAAATGGGGTTCTATCCAAAAGATGTAAACAGATTTTGTTACCTCGATTGCATCGTCTTTATCCTTCAAACTTTGATCTTTCTCATGGCAAGTTTTTCTCAAAATTACAACTTCCTTCTGTAACATGTCATACAAAATTCCGGAAACAAAATCTTTGTGTTCAGAGTTCAATTCTTCCATGGATGTCCCGTTTGAATTATCCTCAAACTTTACAATTGTCCCAGCAGTTTGGATCTGATCACCATGAGTAGGTGTCAAAATATCTTTCCCATTTGCATCTGGAATTGATTTATCTCTGTCCTGCGACCCACTGCTGCCATCAAATGAACTTGATGAGTCTTTGGCATGTCTCAATAATGCAGCTGCACTGTTAGATCGGAAGGTGCCAATACGCGAATTTGATGTTTTCTTTGATAAATAGCCATTGGAGGATGATCTGGAAAAATTCTCAGCTCCACCAAGAGACTTACGCCGTGAAGGGCCATTACTTATAGTTCTTGACTCCAACGCAGTACGAGAACTAGCATTAGAAGCTTTAAGCTTTTCCTCCAAAACCTTAAACCGTAACTGATACTTTTCCTAAGCAAAGCACTTGGTTAACTAAAAGTGGCTAACAAAACAGGAAATGAAGCAGAGTTCAATGGCATAGTGTAACTTACTTTCAACTGAGCTTCAGCCTTTGCAGTCCGCTCAGCAACTGCTAACTTGTCTCTAAGCTGTTGCATTTCTCCCTATACGACGTGGAAAATAAGGCACAAATTGAATCACGTGTCTCTTCTCTAAACATTTTTCTATTATAAATTTCATGTTCCCAAATAATGAGATGCTCAAATTCTTGCTAGAAATATTTCTCTCAACTTAAGATAGCAAGTCATAGCATCTATCTGAGAGGACAGCAGTTCTGTTGTGGTTTTAATATCCCCAGCTTATGAATTAGGATAGTAAATGGGAGGAAAACAAGAAATCTTGGCATGCATGCAACACGAAACAGAACATTATTCTTAGCCATCTTCCTTTGTTACGTCCTTAAGCACATTAATTATTGATATCAATATTAATTAAACCTGCAAATGAGATGGCAAATGAGTACAAAGCCTATAAAGAAAATTACAGAAAGGGAATCAGTTGTACATAAGATACCTGCAAACATCTTCTTTCCTCCAGCCACTGCCTTACCGGCATCACTTTATCATTCCCATCTTTCCATTCATTTGCAACCACAGTGGCAACACGATTAGCACTAACTTTTGCACGTGCCACTTCCCTTTCTAAAGTCTTCTTCTCCTCCTGCACAATCTTAAAAGTCAAATGCGGCCCGATGCCGAAGCAAGTAATTCAGAATACCATATTTTTAATAAACAAAGTTCCAAAGTAACATTCCTTACATTCATTTCTTGCACTTTACGTTGGAAATCACGCACTGCATTGGCGGCAGCACCTCCAGCTAAGACAGCCTCCTCAAGCTCACGAACTGTTTGTGTCAGTTTTTCAACCTCAGCAACTTTTTTCCTGTGCATCTTGTCCAGGATTCTGTTCTCCTCCTGCCATGCATGCCAGACAAGTGAAATTGAACAGTTTATGCCACTCATGATAGCCTATTCCGAACTACAGTTATGAAAGTGGTTAGCCTATAAGAATGCCTTTAAAAGACAAACCTGGCATATTTCAATCTGCTTCATTAGTTCTTGGTTCTTGTTCTGCAGATCATCGACCAAAGATGCTTTTGTCAAAGCCATCTGGACAGTTCTTTCAGCCTCAATAAGAGCAGCCTCCTTGGATTTTGTGAGTCTATCGAGTGCTCTATTATCATCTTGCAGCTTTGCTACCTGAAATTCAATAAATCAGGCAAAGTAATTTGATTCCGTGAAGATGCTCATGAGGCCAAAATATAATTATTGAAATGCAGACTACAAAAACACAATACTATGACCGAAAAATCTAAAGGCAACTAATAACAGGTAAATGCTCAAAACATACCTCCAGCCTAGCGAGTTTAAGCTCTGCCTCCAATGGAGTAATAATAGCCTCAATGGGAAGCATTTCATCGTCTTTTTGAGCAGCATGGACTCTTCTAAGTGTGGCTTCCGCAGCAAATTGTGCAGCCAAAGCAGCTTTTTTCTCATCATTTATTTTCTTAATCTCAAGGTTCTGCAAATCATGCAGCAAGATCATTTTTAACAGCTATGACTTCCGATTCGGTTGAAGGAATATCTTTACATTAACTTCAGGCAGATGTGCCAACTTTAACAGTACCTTGCTGTCCAAAAGAGCTTCAGTTGCTTTAAGCTTTTCATCCACTTTGTTTAGCTCATCAGTAAGCTGATATCAAAAGAACAAGAAGGAAATGGTTAAATAAGAACAAGAAGGAAATGGTTAAATAAGAACATGAAGAAGAATGAGCATCCTCATATTTTTACAGAAAAAAAAGTTCTTTTACTCTACCACCTTACAATTTAGTTATACTAACCTGTAACAGGAAGACTTTTCTAAAGGTGATATAAATAGTTGTACAAGAAAATAACATGAAAGCGATAACACAGAATTGGCTCTGTCAATATTAATTCATTGCTAATGGCATACCAGAATATACATAGATAGGTATTAGAACTAGGAAATGTGTATAGTATACATATCTATATCACCTCTTCAACTGCCTTCTCTCTCTGGCGTTCTGAATTCCTTAAGGACTTGATTTCTGCAACCGCTTCTCCCAGTTCTCGATCTTTATCTGCATGCGTGACAAACAACATTTAGTCAAATTCTGCAAGAAGTTTCATCATTGTTCTTTTCTCAAGCAATCTAAAAGCAGGTACACAATTTTTCCTATAACCTGGAAATGTGCTGAACAAAGGCATTTTCATTTCAAGGATCAAATGAAACTAAAAGTTCATTGGAATAAATTTAAAATACTTGAACAATTTAAAGCTCAGTAATAGATAGTTCATGGGACAAAATTTTCTACATGGATAACTTTTTGAGGTTTCTTGTGGACAGCAATATTCAATCTTCATGTCAAAAACTAATAACAAAATTCACTTTTTTCCTTTGATAATCATGTCTCTATTATTTCTTTACGATCATGTAGCTTACTCTCTCTTCTCTATGCCTTTATGTGACTTCTCTCTCTAATAATAACACCATAACCAGCGGTTATATTAAATCATCTCTTTTCCCCTTTCAATCAGTACCCTCTCTTATTATCCAGATAACGCAAACTACTATAAGGTTCTGTAGCTTTAAGAGAGACAAAGAAGCCCAGAAACTGTAGACTCTTTTGATGGAAATGTCTCTATTCAGCTTTTTTATATTCTCTCATAATCCATGATGATACCAGTATTGATTCACATGGGTTAAAGATATATTTACGCAGAAAATTGATTAACAAGATTGATGCATCTATTGCATTTTTTGTACATGTATTGTTGTTGACTTTTCTGTTGAAGTTTTCCTCTCCTTTTCAGTTGCCATTATCATAGCTCCTCTCATGTAAACCCATACTAAAAAACTAGTAAACACAGTAGGGAAAAGGAATACAACATAAAAAGAAGAAATCTGAAATCAACGCTGATACTTCTATTGGTAACCAATGGAATCAATACATAAAAGAGAGTAAATCTAACCAAAAAGGAAATAATATTTTTGACAATAACCTCATAGCTGTATAAATTCCCAACTTCTTATAAGTGCTTAGGCAATGAGACAAGTATATCAGGAAAGTGTTTCACAAACAAACATATTAAGATTGGGAATAAGGCTATAGAGTTGAGATGAATTAACACTTCTTCAATCACACAGTCAATCTTCGTTTGTGGAAGCACCAAACCCTTTTCTAGTTGATTACAGAACCTTCCAAAAATAATACCCAAGTGTTATTTAAAATGCATTTGTTATAAGTTTCACACATTCTATTGCTTCCATTTCAGTGAAATTACACAAATTTTACTTTTTAGTTTTCAATTTTCAAGTATTCGTCAACTACGATAGAAATACACAAAGTTTACTTTTTAATTTTCAATTTTCAAGTAATCGTCATCTACCACAGAAACACAAAGAAAACGGTGGATTCTTGTTATTCCGTATGGGGACCAATCATAATGACTCTTTATGGTAGAAGAAAACAAGTAAATTAGCACAAAGTCAAACCTTAAACCAACCATAAACAACTGGCAGCTGAAATTCAGCTTCACTGAAATGACACCGATTATATGTATCTAACTAAAAACTTTCTTCAATTATTAGATGAAAACAACAAAGTCACCGTCTCACAAGAAAAAATACCAATTCTTCATCTACACCCAGTATAATTCAACCCCCAGGAGCTCTAAAATTCAGTAAAGATCATAAATTGCAACACTTTTATGATTCAAAACTTCGAATTTGAAATAGAGCACCGGTCCTTTTTACAGTGTGGAGGGATTAAAGTTTTCGAATTATTTTACCGCGGAGGTCGTTCTCGAGACGGTTGAGCTCGACTCGGACGGGATCGGAGCCATGGAGGAGAGTGACGATGTCGTCGACGTCGGAGCCGGCGCGGGAGAGGGACGCATTGGGCTTGCCGGGCTTGCGAGACTTGAAGGAAGCCGATGACGTCAGCACCCCTGGCTTGGCTAGCAGTTCAGCATCCCCGCCGTTAATAATGTGGTGGTGGTGGTGGTGGTGGTTGTTGCCGGCCATCGGAAAAAGATCTGGGGTAGTCTCTACCTCATACAAAGTTGCCGTGAACTCCAGAAAGAAGCTATAGAGAGAGACTGTGAGCTTAAGCTTTTTTGGGCATTGAGTTAATTAACGAGGGAGCTTGGGTTTAAGAGAGGGTTTTAAATGAGAATGAGAGAGACAGGATTCATTTAATTTTATATTTATCAACAAAAATTTAATAATAAAAATTGAATATATATATTAAAACCCTCTCTTAAACCTATATTATTTATCAACATTTATCTTTTTTAGTTGAAAATAAAATAACTAAAACTCCCTCTATAAAATTTTAAGAATTAGATTGAGGAATAAAATAATTATTCTAAACTCAAATTTCTATTCTATAAATGAATTTAACTAAAATTTTAAATTTTAGATTGAAGAATAAAATAATTAATAATTAATAATTTTAATTCTTTTGTTAAAAATGAATTTGATTTATTAGTTTACCATATATTTATTATAAATAAGTACGATTTTTGAATAAATCAAATAAATATTTTATTTAACACTTATATAAGAAGAAAAGATTGTGTTAAATAAATGAATAATAATTGCTTAATATAAGTATAATATTCAACTATATTAATCATGATTGCCCTTTTATTGAACTTCTTGATTAGAGAAATGAGTAACATGTTATAGTCCAATGATTAGCACTAACAAACAAGTGATTATGACTTACAATGTACTTGCTATGTAAGAGTGGCTTGATGTTGATTAAGTAGGTAAAGAATTAAGATATCAAATCATTTTCCAAATTAAAAAATGAAATTAACATGAGATGGCAAGCATCTTAATTTGTATTCATATCACAAAATTAGGGTTTTTTTTCATTTGAGGAGACATTCTCAATTTGAACCCATGTTATTGGTATACCTTTCTCTATTAGGACTCTCCATTACACTTATAGCATTGATGATCAAATTATCAATATTTAAGTGGTCCTCCATGAGACAACCACTCAAGTTAACTCTCACTAGCATTTTGGACCTAACAAGTATCAAATTCTGTTTAGTTTACTCAAACTTAATTAGGATATATTACTCGAAACACGTAATTAACAAATTTATTGAATAACAATCGTAAATTATTTTATAAAAAAAGTTGTACCCAAATAGAAGGAAAGATGGATTATTTTATTGGAATCATTATATTGATGATATAATAGAGGAAATTTTTTAATTATGGAAAAAATAAACTAATTGAATGAAATGAAGGAATAGGGTTAGGAACATTAACACATAATACACATTGAGAGTGCATACCAAATGGGACAAGTGCACATGCAAATGACCAAAAGTGTAGAAATCACATGAGTCCATCTCCACTCAAATCTCAATCTAACCAACATGGGTCCCTCCTCTCTCTAGCATATTAACAAAACAAATTTTACATTAATTCATCCCAAAAAAATAAAAAAATTAATCACTTTTATACAAAATTAAAACATGGGTTTAATGTGTAATCGAGTGTTTTAAGCTTTAACTATCTTCAATTTTCTATAAATTGATATTATAAATGTAAATTATTGAAGTGGTAATGAGAAAGGTTTCTTCTTTTATGGTATTCCCAATCAATGTGTAGTTAGTTTCATTGTTTGTTCCTATGCACCATCCAACCAAAAAATCTAGATTCTTGACAAGTGGCAAAATGTACGGTCGAGGATATATTCTGTGGGGTCCATCAAGTTTTATAAATTGCTCGGTGCACGCTAACCACCTGTCTTTGATCCACATCAATTGTCTGCTTGCATTGTACTGTACGGTCCAATCCAGTCCACTGCCTACGATGTTGTCTTACAAACAAACGATTTTGCCCCAATGCTTTTATGTTCATGGATGATTGCACTAGACACGAAAAGGGTTTCTTGTCTTTCTTCCTAATTTAACAGTAAAGTAGGTTTCAGGGACAATTGAAGTCAAATTCCAGTCTAATCTTGAAATTTTCATAATCAAATCTTACGTTTAATTTGAATCGGTTGTGATTGTTATAGGATTTATATGTTAAATTCAAAGATTACTGGCATAATTAGGTCCAATCTAGAATTTATAAGGTTGACAAATATGGATGTGGTGGTCCAAGATTTCTGGAGAAAATGTGAGGCTAATCATGTGTTCCAATGTTGACATGAGATTGATCGTTGCATTATCATATAGGATAAAATGAGAGCATTTAAGATTGAATGAGACTTCATGTTAGCATTCTCTTTGTGTAATTTTCATGTTTAAGACGCAGTTGCATGTTTTATGCAGATAGTTTAATCAAAATAAGGGGAACAAGGATCCAAAAACAACAGTTCAGTTATCACAGAAATTATAACTTGAAATTGAAACTCACTCAACTGATGCAGTTTAACCAGTTCTTTTGGATAGCTTTTGGATTCTGCTCACTTTCTGAATAGGACAGGCAGCTTTCTGTTGGTGTTGTACAACACATCCTCCAGATAAAATAAAGGTGGCCAACTGAACTTGGAGAAAGCAACAGTTGAGTGATTGCAAATCTATCTTTTGCTTGTTATGTTTTTCTCTTCTACTGTAAATTTCTTAGAAGCTACGAAATTTCATACATGTGCTGTGATCAAGAACAAGAGATGCCTTCCTTGTTGATGTGGTAATCAGTGTTCAGCCAATGAGCCATCAGGAAAATGTTAAAATGAAATTGTAATTGCAATCATATAAAGAGATATCTAAAATCCTGATGAGACTACGTTTATATATATATATAACTTGTAAATGTTGCATTCTCAGAAAGAAAAAGAAAAGGCAAAAGAGAGTTTCCCCTGAAAAGAGAATCTGTAAAATTACTTGGTGTGATGCTAGTTTTGAATCACAGTTCACTCCTCACCAACTAAAAAATCATGCATTCCCATTAAAGATTCTTCACTGAAAATGTTGCCCATCCAAAGACAGTGATGCTTAGAATCCAATCTGCACATGTGATCTCAACTGCAGCAGACTATCCTTTCTTGAAAACTAAGAAAGAGACATGTGGAACTCTGACCTTCACGTTCCTGAAGGTGTTCACCAAATCCAGGAACATCACTAAACAAGAAATTGACACTAACAGCAAAAGAAATAATTGAATCATTCAAAAGAGAGGTTTTTACTGATGTGAAAAGCCTCATCAAGATGCGCCAAGACTGCTCATTTTGTGATCATATCGGTTACTGTTAGCAACTTGTCACTAGTTCTTTGTATCTTGAATAATGCAGGACAGGAAGTCAATTAAGTTTGCACAATAAAAAGGTTAAACAGGCTTTTCCAAGCAGGAATGCCTAACCTTTGGTAGGACACTAAGAAACAGAACCTACCGAGGAAAAGGATAATATTGAATGTCCCAGAGATTGAGAGTGTTCGATGCAGTTTTTGGGTTAAAATCTGATAGTTAGACTTAGCAGTATGCATGGCCAATCCAAGTTTGATTACAGAAGCATAAAACTTGAGCAGTCAGCTGATTTTTCATTCCTGACTTCCCAATTGCATGATGTTTCTCATACTTCAGTTTCCAGGTTGAACAGATAATTTCATGAGATCCCAGTTATGGCAAGAAAAGGTTTGATTCAGCATAAAACTGCACAGAACTTTCAAGGCTTGAAATCTAGAACTGGAACCGATGTCTTCATTCCCTAGACGTTGGTTTTGGTGGAACTGATTGATAAATCTTTATATCAATGCAGTTTGCACGCTGTGTGTAGCTAGGCATAATCATAGTCAGCAGAGTGTGGGAACAAATAAAAAGTTCACTAATTCAACTAAAACAATTCCAATTCTAAACTTCTTCTGCAAAATTGGCAACCCAACCGACCCAAGATATAATCTTTCAGTTCGAAGTCTGCTCATGATGGACTCGAATGCAAATTTGCCAACATATTTACAAAGAAAAGGAATTGGACTCCATAGTATACCAAATTTTGGCAGACATTACAACTGATTGCAGTTTCTGACCGACCAAAGCACACCCTTAATCCATATGTTTATACTAACATCAGAATGAAGGATTAAGCAGGCTAAGAATCTCAAACAAGAACAACTATAACAAAGGGTAATGACAGTAGAGAGACATATCCTTCATTCCCGGTAAAAAAGGAAGCACACGAACTCATAAAAAGGAGTAATAATTTGAACCAACATTGAGACCGGTAAGCAACAAAAGGGTAATCATAAACCATTTTCTATGAGGCATAATCGATTCCTTGCTCAAGATATCGTCACCTGCAAACATGGGTCAATGTCAAAATCGTCCATTTCAGCCTCCAAGAACATGGGAACTCCAAAGCCCTCTGATACAGCTTACGCAAATGAAACATAAGGACAAAAAGTAGCATATAGTTCGTGAATTATGGCATTTAGATCCAAATATAACATATTAAAATCCACGTTTAACTATATTTTTAAGTGGATTTATATCAGATATTTGCAGTGGATTTACAAGTGAATTACATATTTTAAGTCGTCCGATTCAACTGTTATTTGTAAATCTAATATATTTTTACAGGAAAATTGAAACAATCAGTAGTAATAATCGCATCTCAAGGGAAAGCACCCAAAGCTTAACTATCACTCTGCTTTAATTACATGTGATGGTATACAGATTGAGAGCTATGACCTATCTTACATACATACAACATTCCCAAATTTTCTAATTCTAGTCCCCAACAAACATCAGAACATGATCAAATTATTCCCATGTATAAAGTACCTTTCTGTCTTTTTCTTTTTTACAAACACAGTAAATGAGCATATTACATCTAATTGAAGAAACATTATCTTACATCTCCTGCGCATTGGACCTATAATTAAGCTGCAGTTCACTTCCATTGGTTTGTGCCTCAAGTGATGCTGAATGACTTTCTGGACAAGCAGCATTCTTCCACCCAATATATGAATGCAGTAGCGACAACATAGGAAAGCTGATCAAGTGGGAGGCTCGTGATCTTCCAAGTAATCAAAATTAGGTGATTTTACGCCTTTCATTCCCTTGGTCGCGCCAACCAGAGAGAACTTAGAGCTCGAAGCCTAGAGAAGTAATCATTTATGGCCAGAAGCGCTCGAGCTGACTGTCTGGTTGTCAATATTCGGTGCATTTGTTCTAGTGTTTGCTGCCTCAGATTGTCAGCCTAGCCATTCGCGGAACAAAAGACAGATGAAAATCAGATCAGTAACTAATAGGATATACGTATTAAAAGTATGATGATGACAACTATACTGTGAAAACTTCGTAACAATGTCATCTAGTTCGTCGACATCGCTCTGTACTTCTATTTTTTCGGATGTTTGCCTTTCCATTGTGTGTGTGCAGATGTTTGTGCCCATGCACATGTATCTGATGTGTTTCCCGAGTGGAAGTCCAACATTAAAAGACACCTTCAAAGCAGTTTTAAGCACACAATATTCTGGAACTATAGCAATATTAAAATAAAAGTAATATAATAGCTGAAAATTATCTACGTAGATTACCTGGCGAAGGAATCCCTCTAAAGTCCCAAGCTTCCCCATGGCCATGGCCATTTGACCCATATAGTTCGCCACATTTCCGGACGAACCAGATGGGCCAGGCGTACCATTGGCCAATGTCTCAGCCAGAGATTGCTGTAAAGCATCCATCCCTTGTGACAAAGCACCTTCAGCTTCTTGGGATGATTGCCGCAAGTTGTAGATGGCCATCAGCTGCTGCTCAGTAAGCGGCTCCAATTGATTGCCGAGATGCTGCACCAATATTGGACATCTCATTTCAATTCGGGGAACAGAACAATATAATCACTACCTATAGCTTGTTCGTTACAAAGAAATAAGAATACAGGTACAAGCATCAGTAAGAAAATTCAAGATATTAGATATTCCATAAAATATGTCATGGTAGAAACTTATGACGTTACGGTCACAAGATGTAGATTTTCATCTCCATAATACACATGAATACACAAAGAGATGCAATCTATTATGTCTTACAACAAAGGTGGCCAAATTAAGTAAAACCACCACCTAGCAAAAGGACATAAAAAGTGGGCAATTCTTCTCATCCATCTCAGAACTGATAACAATCAAGCAGTCAAACTAGAAAAGGAAACAGAACAAAATGAGAGAACAAGTCATTGAGAAAAACACCAAGACATTAACTTGCCTTCAGGAGCTCCGATGAGCGAAAGCCACCAATCCACAGGAAACACCGCTCTGCTGGTGTCTTCCACATTCCTGACAAGATGTGGAAAACATCAGCTTTTGCTGCAACTCCTTTCAACCTGAAGATATCATTGAATTGTGCATGGACATTGTCAACTATAGTGCGTAGTTCAGTGTCTCCAGCATGTGAATTGACTGCAGATCTGAGCTCATTTATCTGCCTGTTATGTTCTTCTAACCATCGTGCATATTCCACATCAAATGCTAAGGCACCTGTAAAATGTAGCACCCAAGTTGTTAGGAATGTAGAATAACTTGGCATCCTCGGCAACCAATGGTGACAAGGAAAGCTAAGAAACACAGCTTGAGGAAACTGAAAACTCATGCTCAGCCAAGCCGAAGTCTGTAGAATGAAGCCCGAATCCAAGCTGGAAAGCATCACCTCAAGTTGTAATAATTAAAAACAAAATTGTAACGGGGAGATGAATACAGGAAAAAGACAATAGTTTGGACTTCTGTCATAAACATCATTTCAAAACAGTGAATGTACATGCCTCAAACAAGTTTAAATAAAAGAACCTAATTAACCCAAGAACTCCTAGTTTCAACTCTCTTAAATTGCATCATACTACTGGATATGAAGTCAAGTAGAGTTCACTTGAGCTCACATTTGCCAGGATCAGTTGTGATTTAAATTGAAACCTCTAAGAAAAACAGAAATAGTTAACCAAAGGAGAATAGAAAACAGATTAAGTACCATTTCCGCTCATCGAAGGGGACTGATCTCCAGAGCCTGAGATGAAAATACCCTGTCAACAAAGATCAAATACTTTTATAAAATCTTCCATGCATTGCAAGCAGGCTGAAAACCCAAAATGAAAAAGATGAATAAACAAAAGGATCATACCGTTGAAGGAAAGAACAGTATACCTGTTGGCGGGCTCTCTGCAGCTCCTGTTCAAGTTGAGTCAATTTCAACCTGCTGCTTTCCAATTGTTGTACATAAGCCTGATAAAGGGCGGAAAAGTTAAGACGCTCAGCAAACAAGATATTCGGAAGTGGATAAAGGAGCATGCATCTATCCCATCCAATCAAGGCTTATATAATCTGAAAATGGGAAGAGTAAGAGAAATCAATATCATAGGATCTACCTTTTTCCTCAAACGACTTTTTCGAGCTGCTTCTCGATTTTGAGCAAGCCTACGCAATGTCTGCAAGAAATAATAACAAAGAACAGAAGAAAAATGAATTTAGTAACATATTCAGTAAATATCTACTTAAAAAGTGCAAGAGAATAACTCATTAGACCTTCTGATCCGTTGTTTTCTCCTTTGATTTATCACTAGAATCAGAAGCTGCAGGTGCAGTTAATTGGCCTCCTTCATACTGCACATGCAAATAGCTAAAGTTATACCCTACAACCGTAAACAGCCTACTACCAAACAGTGCTAAGGACTAATGTAAGGGAAGCCTTCATGATACAGAAGTATCGAGACATTTAAAGGATGTAGAATGATAAAAATGGCACATCACCCTTTGATTTTTTTCTTCTGTATCATCTGTTGAGCCATCAGTTCCACTAGCATCTGCTACATTAGTCTCTCCCCAGTTCTCCGGCTGATTACTAGGTATAGATATTGAATTTGGTTGTGATCCTTTTTGCAATGACAATGTCTGTGAGCCCACGCCAGCAGCCGATGCATGTACATCAAGAGTAGTGAGTGACTGACACACGTAGAAAGGAATTGAGTCGGTCGACCAGGAGAATTTCAGTTTCCACAAATTTCACATTTATTTCTCCTATAAAAATGCAAATTTTTATAAACAAAATAAGTCAGTACACCTTATTCAAAGTGCCGAATTGGATATCACTGAATGCCTGGCTGCTTGACTTCAACTGATTAAATACAGGATCTGAAACCACAGTAAAGTGGAGGTTAGACTTAGGGTGCAAAAAGATGATTTTTCAATGTAACAGCAAAAGATAGACACAGTGTTTCACAAATCAAAAAATGACACAACATAAGTCAAAACACAATAGAAAAGCAGTTCTCTGATTGCTAAAGGCAACTCATGCAATCATTTACATCTTCATTGAGCTAGTATCACAAATGCAGAAATACAGTGAATCACATACAGGACATTTTTGTATAATTTAGGTAAATGCTGATCCCTCCTCAAACAAAATAAAATTGTTAGCAGGATAAGTCTAGATTATGGTGAAACACCAGGCAATGGACAAAAGTCTACTTGGCAAAAATGGGAAGACTAGAGATGAGGGTTAGTGCCCTGCACAAAACTTAACAAAAAAGAAAGACAGTAAGACCAGCATTTCACTCATGATGCCTCACAGAATTAACTATTCTAGTATCATAGAGGGGATGTTAATTCAGGGAAAATCTACAAAAGATAGTACATACTTTTGCTAAGGTCAACCGCATCTTGTATGCGAAATCCAAGAGAATTATCAAGTATCCCAAAGTCTGAAAGTCGAGAAGAACGAATTGTATTTGATTCAACCCCGCTGGAAACCATGGAACAGAAAAAATATAAGTACCAAGTAAGATGAATATGCAAGCAAAGAAAAGGTTTACATTTAAACTCAGGTCATAAAATAACTGATTCAAAATTGTACCCAAGAATAAAAATAGTTTTTACCAACAGTAAGAACCTCCCTCACCAATAATGCAATAGTTTGGACAACAACATACAACTCTTTAAAGAAAGGAAGAAGTCGTAACCTAAAGAAAATTTGAGTTTCTGCATTTCATTGACACTTGGACATGAAAATTTTAAGAGCATAAAGTTGTTCAGATTTAACACTCATTGCATGTTCATCAATAAACATATATGGGAGTAAATTAAGTAAGTCCTTCACAGAGTAGAACACCAGCAGTAACACTTTGCTTAGCTTGACAGCAAACAAAAGTTTTATCTTGTAATTCATAAACACATAATCATTCACACACTCACGCTTGCTGCTTTTGATAATCCACAATTTTTATGATACTCAGCAACTGAAATAAATGATTTTTTTTATGATCATAGAAGTATTCCTTTCAAGAATTAGGCTTACTCACAGAGTTTAAAGCACAGATCCCAAGCAACAATAGAAGGAAGGGATGATGTAGATTTTTAATGACATTGATAGAGCAAACCCATATTATACAACCGAAACATATTAACTACTAAGTTAAAAAAGGTTAAATAAGAATCTGAAATATCAAGTATCCTGATTTATCGCCATAATTAATGACATAAGAATGATCATAGAGCTTGATACAACATCAAAATCAATATCTAAAACAATTCCTAAGAGGAAAGTTACATGGAATTCGAAGCAGAAACAGTAGGAACGAAGCTCGGCATGTCGGCCACAGCTTTATTGTTGTTTTGCGCACCAACACTCGCTGTTCTACTACCCATTAATCAACCTCATCATCAGCAATACTACCGCTACACAAAACCTTGTCAAGGCGAACCGACCCTTTCAGAGTCAATATTGCTCAATACTCGAACAACAAAACTGCACAAAAATATAAGCAGAACCATCATCTTTCCACCACCAACACCATATGATTGAAAGAAATACACAAAAGCCTACCAACCCAATCGTGAAACAAGACAAAAAGCAAAGCAGAGCCTCGAGTACTAAAAACAATCAGCAAAACAGTGGTTGTCCGTGCACACAACAGCCAGAACCCTCAAAACCTATCAAGGCAACCTTGATTTAAACAATCAAACCAACCCCCCAATAACTATTGACCCCAAAACCACGTTTGAATTTGAATAAAGTTTCGATTTTTAACTGAAACAAACATTAACCCAGAAAAAGTAAACGAAGGAAAATTCCACAAACCACTGAATTAAGACCAAATGAGCTGTACCGAGAATCAGAGATGGAAAGAATAACCCACAGAAAACCCTAACCAGACCAGAAAGTCTCTGTTGAAAATAAAGCCTCAATCTTTTTTTGACTTCCACGTTCGCATCTATAAAAATATGTAGCTTATACCCAAAATGAAATGATACCAGTTGCTGTATAGGCCACAAAAGATTGCTTCTTTATGGTTTGTTCAATGAACTTCTCTTCTCTCAGTCTCTTTTTTTAAGTAGAAAAACAAAAAGTAAGCAGGGAATATGGAGAGCAAGGCCAACCTTGAAAGCCCAGCACTTGCATAAATTATATATTGTTGTATTCACTAATGGCTTTTGGATCCTTTCTTTTCTATTCACACTTCCATTAATTACCAGAAAGAGGAAAATGAAGTTGATCATTCCAAGTCTCCAATACAGCCATTTAAGTCCTTTTCTGCTATTACCTGGTTTTGTTGCTCAATTCTATGTTTCACATTAACTTTTTATATGCATATTAAATAAATATTTATTTAGGAGGGCTCGGTTCACAAAAAATAATGAAAATAAGAATAAGAATGAATACAGTAAAAAATATAAATGGAGTATAGACATTAATGAATCTTATCCTTTTGATAATCTAGATGAATAGAATATTGTTAAAAATGGGAAAATCAAAGTGTTACCTCTGTTAATTTCAAACATGAGTTTTCATTTCATACCCATACCGTTTTTCCCGTTACCCCAAACAAGCACCTTCTAAAACTATAAAAATATGTGTACTAAATAAATTATTTTATAAAATAGATTTAAATTCACTTAATAATTTGTTTTATATTGTATAAATTACATAATTTAAAATCTTAATTTAATATATATTGAAAAGATAAAGAAGTGCAATTCCTAATTATTAAAACAATCATCACTAAACATTGGATTCTGGTTGACATGAAACAAAACAATCCAAAAATAAAAGCAAAGGTGAAATTGGATTACATAAGAACAAGGAAGTCAAGTCAAATACAGAAAGGGTTAGGTGAGTGAGGACTTGAAATGAGAACTTTGATTGTTCCTAGTTGCTACTCTGAAATTTCACGAGTTACTATATATATATAATAATAATAATAAATAGAAAAAAATTTAAATGAGAAACATCCTGGGAAGCTTCATATGTTCATATTGAGATCAAATCTCCTATTTCTCTTTCTCAGTTCTTTCCTATGTCTTCTTTATCTCATTCATTTATTAAATATAAAACTAAAAAAGGAAACAGTATCTCTTGCTTCTTCATTTTTGTTAGTAGATTCAATATAGCTAATCAATGGTTATGATCTAAGAATTTAAAAGTAGTCCATGATTAAGTTTTTGATAATTTTGATTGAATTGGAAGCGATTTAAATCTGGATTGAGTTAGTTAAATTATGGGTTAGGTTTAGATTTAGGAATTAGTTCGATAACCTTTTTTAAAATAACATTCTCTTAATTTGATTTATTAAAATTATGTAATTAATAAATTTAAAAATTTAAGGATTTTTTAATGAAATCAAAATATTTATTTTTAATGTGATCCGATCTATTATTATCTCTATTAATAGAATAAAATTAATTTAAGAAGTTACAAATTTTAAATCACTCAATAATTTAACTTTAATTACATATTTTATTTAAAAATGTGTAATTTATAATTATCATATTTAATTTAAATCAAAAAAGGGGAAAAAAGGTTCAATTTTTATTTAAAAATAAATAAAGATATTGCTTTTTTCCCTCTTAAAATAGTCATTTGAAAATTGCAAGACAAGCGAGGAAAAGCATACGAAGAACATTTTAAAAAAATGTTTGTTTCTTCCCCACCTGCTTGGCCGCCATGCTTGAAGCTTGTAGAATGAAAGTCTTCACTATTACGTTACCAAATAGACCTTTTTTCTATTTTTTTTGTCTTAAAGGGGACAAGTCAAAGCTTCAAGGATTTATTTTAATAAAAATTTAACATATTTTAAAAAACATCTCGATATTTTAATATTTCAAATATTATATTTATTCAATGATTACATAAATTTTAAAATTTTTTCAATACCCTAACTAGAGGATTAAGTGAATTGACCATGTGATCGAGCAGATCTCTATGAGAGTTCTAAGCAGGGCCAAGGGCACGGGTTGAGATATTTTCATTGAGATATTTTTAATAAATAGTTATTCCTTTATTTGGTTAAAAAATAACATACAGAATAATTAATTTCAAGTTTAGTTATTCCCATACTTTTAAGAATAGTTAAAAATACCTCTCCCTTATCTTTACCTATTCTGTGAAATGCAGAATAAGAAAAGACAACTTTTCTCTCTATTATTATTATTGTTATTTTCATTATTATTATTATTATTATTGTTATTGTCAATAATTTTCTTATTATTATTATTAATTTTCTTCATCATCATCATCACCATCTTATTATTATTATTATTATTATTGTTATTATTATTAATTTTCTTAAAATAATAATAAGAAAAAGAAGAAGAAAAAATTAATAATAATAAGAAGAAGAATATTATTATTATTATTGTTAGTAGTAGAGAATATAATGAATATTTAGAGTCTTTTTGTTAGTTATTTTGTATCTCTATTATTATGATTATGATTAGCAAAAAAATATGATAAATATTTTTAGCCTTTTTATTAATTATTCTTTTATTATTTCAAATTTTCTTTTTTAAAATAAAACTTTTACATACATTGTTATTAAAAATTCTTAAAAATAAATTAAAAAATATTTTTTAAAAAATAAATAATACTTATTTTATTATATTCTTTATCTATTATATTATTAAAAATAATCATTACATTCTTCGCATAAGAACCAAACACCTTTAATTATATCTTCGATAATTTCTTGTCGTTTTAGGTTTAAAAGTAACACGACGACCAAGCATCAACGGCTATCCTTAGTGCATCAAACCATGATTTGATTGGTTGATGCAGATTTTTCAGGAGAAAATTGTATTTTTTTTCTTCGTGGACAGGCTAAAAGGCATGAAGATCAATTTCGGGTTTTTTAATTAAAAAAAGAGTTAAAATTATTTATTTATTAAAAAATCAAATTACATTCCAACTAAAAATCGAAATTTTTTATTTTTCAAATATAAATATAGCTTGATTAAAATAATTTTATTTTTATTTTATAATTTTGCATAAATGTTAATGAGATTTCTTTGGGCTATACCTAACCCTGGACTAGCAGCCCTGGCCTAACCAAATTGCATATTTACCTCAGCCAGCAAAGCCCTTTACTAGCACCAAAGAGAACTGAAACACAAGGCTAAGAGTCTGAGATCTAAAACCCATTACTTTTCAGGTGCAATTTAGAATCAAATCAATACGTTTAGAGCAATATTTTTAAAATTTATGCCGAAAAATAAACGAGTACGATAAAAAATTAAAAATTTATTCTATATTAAAATTTCATAAATTTAGTTAAAGATTGAATAAAATTAAAATTTTTGAAGTATGATTAAAAGTAAACGTTATTGTCTATCGCAAATTTTAAATTTTAAATAAAAATATTAAATAGAAATTAATTAAATTTTATTAATTTATAAATCTAACGGATTAACTAATAAATTGATTATTTTTTAATAATTATAGTTAGTAAAATAACTCAAACCGAAAAATTTACTTATTTAAGATTTTCACAATTAAATTTTCCGAGCAAATTGATTTATTTAAAAATTGTTTAAAAAGTTAAAATATATAACATTGCATTTTTATAAGAATTTAAGACTATTTCAAATTTAAATTAAGTTTAAATTTAATAAAATTAAAATTAATTTATTGACTTTGAGCGAGGGGAAGTAGTTTGTTATTTTTAGATATAATACTAATATTAATATTTAATTCAACGTTAAATAATCTAAATT
Source organism: Erythroxylum incrassatum (assembly GCA_026546855.1). Classification (NCBI taxonomy): domain Eukaryota; kingdom Viridiplantae; phylum Streptophyta; class Magnoliopsida; order Malpighiales; family Erythroxylaceae; genus Erythroxylum; species Erythroxylum incrassatum. Next base: position 1,587,490 of record JANVCL010000003.1, on the reverse strand, counting down.
ACTTTTTTTAATTATGTAAATTTATATATCTCTCAACCCATATAAACTAAATTCTCATCTCTTAATTACAAGTCTCAAGTTCGAGCTCTAAAAATAGAAAAATCTGTTTGGCCAGCACTTTTTCTGTTACAAATTGACTCGGTGCGAGTAAAAATTAGTTTACGTGTAAATGATTTAAAGGTGTCTTCTCTAAATTAGAACAGTACTAAAATACCTCGCGGTTAAAACCAAAAAGATATAAAACGTTCTCATTCAATGTATATGATTAAGTTTAAGTTTAATCAAATTAAAATTGATTTATTGACTTTGGGTCGGGTGGAAGTAGTTTGTTATTTTTAGATATAATACTAATATTAATATTTTAATTTAATTATATATCTCCCAACCCATTTAAACTAAATTTCATATTTTAATAAGAGGTCTCAAGTTCGAGCCTTATAAATGAAAAAATCAGTTTTATCGGTACTTTACCCCTTACAAGCTAATTAGGTGCGAGTAAAAATTAGTTTAAGTATAGATGACTCAAAAGGTATCTTCCTTGAATTAAAACCACTGTTCTCAAACTCGGACCGGACCGGCCGATCCGACTGGTGACCGGTCGGCTGATCGGTTCGGGTTAAGCTAAAAAATCGGCGTTAAATCGGACCGGTCGGTCCGATCCGGGTTAAGCTAAAAAATCGGTGTTAAATTGAATCAGTCAAAACAAGTCAATTGATCGATCGGACCGGTCAAACAGGACCGATCCG
>JANVCL010000003.1:1573841-1585433 GCA_026546855.1 Erythroxylum incrassatum | reverse complement strand
ATTTTTAAGTTTTATTTAATTTATAATTATTATTAGTAATAAAATATTTATTATTATTTTAAAAACTTTGAAAAAAAAGGAGGGGAGGGAGGAAAATTTTGAAAATTTTTGAAAATTTTGCAAAAAGGGTTCCCCAATTTTTTAAAATTTCTGGTACCGTATGGTATTTGATCAGTATTTTGAATATCGGCTGGTACAATCGAAATTGACCGGTACCGACCTATATTTTTCACCGGTACCACCTATACTCGTACCGGTACTGATTTTCAACCAGAACGGTACGTATCGGTTGGTACAAAATGGAATTCGAAACACTGATTATTCCCGTTGCAAAAGATTGGCCAATTAATTCATCCTATTCACTAATCCTTGATGGGATTGATCATAATTTCTCAATTCAAATATCTTTTACTTTTATTTATGAGAATGGGAAAAAATTTAGGTCACGGGTCACGACTAATCAAGTTCATCAAGCTTCAAAGTGCTTAAAAAAGGGATTTATTGACTTTATTAGAGGAAATTATTTCAAAATGATTATGAGAGTAGTGGAAGTGACATGGGTGAATATTTTTAGCAAGTAAAAGTATCATACCTTTCTGCCTTTCACATATAAGCTCTAATATATTTAAGGTATGCCATTTAAAATTTACAACAAAACATTGGAATATTAAAACAATAAATATATAGTTTTTAAGGCTTTTTTATTTTAATTTCTAAAATTTTTAATTTATAGATTAATCTTTTAAATTTTCTATAAATAAGGTTAAAATATTGTTTTTACTAATGTGACATGTCCACCAAAAACTATATGGATGTCCATCAATTAGTCATGTTGATAAAATAACAGATTGACATAATTTATACAAAATTTGAAAAATTAATTATAAAATAAAAATTTAGAAAGTTTAATTCTAAATTGAGATTTTTAAAAAAGTTATATGCTTTTAAATAAGTTATTCTAAAACTTTTTTTTTAGTTTTTGTATTATAAATTTTTTAAAATTAAAATTAGAACTGAACAAAGATGAAAAGAGTATATTTCCCTTATCATTTATAAAATATAATTAGTCAAATATATAATTAATAATTTTATAAAATATCTTTTATTATGTTATATTCTTAAGAAAAAATTGAAATTTTTAGTTTATAATCAAATATAAGAATATATATCACATGACTACAAAAAGTGAGTTGAAGAACCTAGTTTATAATATTAATCAACTCTTAATTAATGTTTTAAAAATCAGATTAGAAGTTAAATCAATAAGATAAGAGATTGAGAATTTAAAAAATACAATTGATATTAGACCGTTATAAAATAGATTAAAGATTGAATAAAATTAAATAATTTAAAATATGATTAAATAAGATTATCCCATCTATCGAAAAATTTAAAGTTAATTGAAAAGTTATTTAATGAAAATTAATTAATTTATTTTATTTTATAAAATTGTATTAATTTATAAAAATTATCCGATTAATTAATAAACTGATAAGTTTTTAAAAATAAGAGTTATTAAAATAAATTGAATCGAAATATTATATTATCTTCATTTAAATTAGATGGGATTTTTCATAAAAATGTTATATTATTTTCATTTTATTTGTTTGACAAATAAATGAGCACAACCAGATTAATTGTACAACCACGAGCTTTGGAACAAAAAATCTGAGAAAAGACCATGACGAGCAATGGTAGCGATGCGTAGTGGATCATCGAGGGGGCTGAAGTCGACGTGGCCTTAAGTTATGAGCACGTCATTTGGAAGAGGGCATGAGTACGTCACACATGACTGAAGCGACTAGTCCTTTACGTTGTTGAATTATTGATCCATACCTTTTCACTAGCTTTCACTTGTTTTTCTTTGGAGCGTGTACGTCACGCTCTTAGATCTAATCATAAAAGATAATATTTAAATCTTAAATTAACGGGAAAAGTAAAATAAAATTAGGATTCTGCGAAATATAAAAAGGTAATAATAAAATTAAGATTTAATTAAGATTAATTATTTAGTTAATCGTATTTTTTGAAATTTTTAATATTTTAATTTCTCTAGTTGAGAAGTTTTGATAGACTAAAAAAAATTAAAATTTATTAAAATATAAACAGAAAATAACATTTTACTTTGTGTTTTTTTTCCAAAATTATTATGTTTGTGTTGGGTTGGGCTTATATTAGTAGAGTTTTTTTCAGTAAATCTTTTATAAGAAGAACTTTTCTAAAAAACTAGTTGATTGTTTAACTGTTATTTAAAAAGGAGGTTTTTTTCAAGAGCTTCATACAATAAACTATTTGACGACATAAAAATAAAAAATATTTTTAATTTTAACTATATTTTATTTTTTAATAAAAATTATTTATACATACAATTATTATTTAAAGTATATTAAAAGCACAACATATTAATTATTATATAATTTTAAATCATATGAAGCATAAACAAAAATATATCTAACCAAATCTTTTATATGGATTATAATATAAGTAAAGCTAATATTAAAATAAATATTAAAACATATATAAAAAGTCAAAAAATATTATATAACTCTCAAAATAAACGTGAAAATAGGTTTGTGGGTATTGAGAGAATTATATGTAAAATATAAGAACAAAAGGGACTAAAAAATAGGTTCATTAATTGATCTGAAAAATCTACCTGAAAAAGTCATATGAAAACCTTTTTTTAAAAGCTCTAAATTTAAGTTTATTCAAAAGTTGTATTTTGGCTACCAAAAAGTCATATATGTTAAAGACATACTTTTTTTTACAACCAAATATTTATTTTTCTTTAAAAAGACTTTTGTGGTAGAAAAAAGTACTTATTGACCTCCCAAAAGTCTATCCAAATATGCACTAAGATAAATATAGTAAAATAGAGTAATTTATTTGTCAAAAGAAAAATATCCAAAATATAATAATTATTAGTAATTATTATTATCATAAATAATAAAAAATAATTACAACAAATCCTCTCATCTTCTAGAATAATATTCCCACAGTAATGTGTTTGAGATTGCATGTAAGCGCTTTGGTTGCGCTTGGGAATGATTTTTCTATATGCTAACTTGTCATTTTGTATAGTTGCCATTAGCCGTATCTAAGAAAAAGGTTGGCTTCTTGTTTTTCAGCTTCCGTACTTCATCTCTTATCTTCCTCAAATCTCCCTTACTTTCTATAGCCTCAAGAACATCGTATCTTCTCCTTCAGATCAACCCAATAATCTTCGTACGACTCATACTATAACTTCCCTTTTCGTGGATTCAGCCCTCGTTGTCTGTTTCTTACACTACGCGATCAAACATGGATAGCAGCAAAAAAGACCTAGTTCAGGACAGGAAAAAACCAGGTTCCATGTCCAAATCCAAGAAAAAGCCTATGAAGGTCGTGTACATATCCAACCCCATGAAGTTCAAGACCAGTGCCTCTGGATTCCGTGCCTTGGTCCAGGAACTCACGGGCCAAGACGCCGAGTTCCCTGACGCCAGGAAGACTGTAGAAGATGTCGGTGGACATGGTGGTAAGGTCGTTCATGATGCATCCAAGAGTTGTAGTAGTACCACAACTACAGTCGTTGATGATCTTCCATCGGAGGTCTCTGGAATGTATCTGCACAGGGATCAGGCTGAAACACTCGATGATTGCCCATTTGACCCATATGATGGGGTGTTCATGCCTCAGATGTTTGAGATTTTCCCAGGGTTAGTGCCTTCAAGTTTGTTGCTTGAGTCTGATACTCGTGGATTTGCTCGCAATCGTGTTGAATTTCTCTAATTTCCCTTTTATCATATGTAACCTATTATTGTTTATTTCTGTAATTAAACTCTGAAACTATTGGTTTGTGTACTTTCTTTAACCTCAATTATAAAATATCTTCAAGATCATTAAGTACTTCCATTGAATCATTCTTAAAGATTATTGAGTACTAATCTTTGAAGCTGTAACGAAGAAGTAATAGTTCTAATTGCTATCTTCAAAGGTGAAGAAATGGATCTGAACTTGTGCTTTGTTGTTCGTGCCATTAGCTTCCAACTTTCAATGCAGGACAATAAAGTTGCATCAATTGGGGTTTTAATCATATATTGGTATTAGGATTTCAAATCCCTAGATCTGGAGGATAAGTGTCTTCCTCACCATTTGAGGTCTCATGACAACACTGTTTCCTTCTATTCCAGCCAAGGGGATGTGAGATGAAGAAAGAACAAAGCATATCCTACCTACTTTGCCTCCTTGCTAGCTCATCTCTCTTTTTTCCACTCTATTATTATATGTGCATGCATGCATTTCTGGTTAGTCATCATTTACAAGTACTTCATGATCAGCCAACTCTTCTTCTTCTTCTTCACTAGACATGGTCGATTTGGAAATAGATTTTTGGCCAATTTTTTGTGGTGATTAGATTATTTTAATAAAATAAAACTTTCTTTTTTTATGATAAGGATGGTTAGTACTAATAATGATCATAAAAATCGAGTTTCAATTTATAATTTTGATAAGTCTTATCATTTTTTATAGAAAGAGTGCATAGGAAATATTAAATTAATTAAAATTTTATTCTATTTTTATAAATAGTCTCTTTATTAGTAAGAGATAAGATTGCATATTATTGAATTTTTTTAATTTTTAAATCAATTATTTTTTATTGGGTAATCTCTCCTAATCGTAATGTTTAATTCATAGCATAATTGTAATTTACAATAATTAAAGTCAAATAGAGAATTTATTATAATAAATAACTTTCTCATTAGATGTAATTACTGCAATAGTCTATAATTATAGTGTAACCCCTAATTTATATTTTAAAATCTTTTTTTTGGCCTTTTAGACACTTTTTTTTTGGGTCATCCAATACAAAGTAAACCCCACTAAAAACACCATCAAGATACATAAGCTCACTTAAGATCAATTCTCGATTAACTCAGTAGTTGTCTTTGGGATAGGTTTATATAAATAATAAAATTACATGACACTTTTCACATTGTAAAGCACACATATTTATCACTCATTGTCTTCTAATTTTTAAGCTTTAATATATTTAAAGAACCATCCAATTTTATTACCAATGGTTAATACAACATAATAAAACATTTTTTTAAAAACAAATTCACTATATCCAAAATTCTTGTTTTCTTCTTTTGCCATTCCTCTTAAAGAAGAAAATTGAGTTAAGAAAGTATATACCAATGGTTAAAAACCCTCGACCGGTCTAACTATAAAAATCTTGAACCGTCTAACTTTTCAATTTGATTTTTAATTTTTTAAGTTGACTCACTTTAATAACTTTTATAGTTAAGAACTGACTAATTTATTAACTAATCAGTCAATTTTTGTAAATTAATAAGTTCTTATAAACAATAATTTTTATTTATCAATTTTTTAATTAAACTTCAAATTCTTTAATGAATAAGGACAAGCTCTTTCAATCATATTTTAAATTATTTAATTTTATTTAATTTTTAACCGATTTTATAACAGTTTAATATTAATTAAACCATTTAAATCTTAAATTTCTTATCTTACTGATTTAACTTCGAGCATAATTTTTAAAATATCGGTATTTACTGGATAAAAAAAGAAGAAGAAGAACTGAAAATTACAAGCACGCGGTTTGGTTGGTTGCATTTGGAAGAACATTTAATAAAAAAAAATCTTTTTGGTTTTCTCTTATGATTCTCCATGAACAGGGACGATCATCATATCTTTGTCTCTTTCAGTCCAAGATATCAGTCTTGTAACAACAACTATACCTAATTCCTAGCTTTCGTGAACGTGGATGTGGGTCCTAAGAAAATGTTTATCCTCCCGGCTCAAATTTGGTAAGTTTTAGATACCTAAATTTAAGTTTAAATTCGAGTTTGAATATAATTTTAATTAAATATAGTTTAATATGTTAATTTTTATTGATTGCAACACTAATTTATTATAATTGATTAAATAAAAAAGTTAAACTAAAATTTAAACTTGGACTAATCGAATTCAAATAGCCATTGTTATCGATCTAGAACTTGGAATATGTTTTTTTTATACAAAGGACGAGAAACAACAAAACAACCTAACTAGTGCACCCAGCGGTGGTACAAAAGGCCTCGCTGGTCTCGACGAAACTGAACCCTGATAAGATGCGGGGGTGCTTGCAGTATATGCAGTCCGAGCTGTGAGAGCATAGCGAGGGAGGCTAGATTGTCCGCACACTGATTGCCTTGCCGAAACATGTGCTGGATCTTCACCTCCCACAGCCGATTAATGAGATCATGGGTACCTGTCACCAACGTAGAAAGCTCATTAGTATGAGTAAAAGCTGAGAAAAGGAGATTGATAACCTCTAACGAGTCCAATTCGACTATCACGCGCCAATAGCCCAACGTGCAAGCTAAGTGGAGGCCAGAATGTACCCCCCAAATTTCGGCAGCTAATGGAGATGCACTGCCAATATTATGAAGGAAACCACCCTGCCATTTCCTATGGCAATCGCGAATTAAACCTCCAGCAGCTGCGACACGAAAATTCTATTTAGGCGCTCCATCTGTATTAAGCTTGATCCATCCCTCCAGTGGTTTAGTCCAACCAACCGGTAGAACTTGAAATATGTTGAAGCCTCATAAAGTGTACCTCGGAAAGAAGCTTATGTAAAACGGTATCAGCAAATTGTGGTTATAAAGCCAATCCCCCTTTTAATGATAGTCTTCTCATGTTGAGAGTGAGAGGTCATGTAAAGCCACACAGATTGACTAAATGATAACGAACAGCAAGTGGGTCAACTTGCCACTTCTAAAAGTTCAAAGGGATAAGGTGACTGGAAACTCTTGTAAGACATTTTTTGTCCTCTGCGAAAATTTTTTTCATGTCTCATAAAATTAGACTAACATTAATTACAATTTTGATTTTTAAATAAATTATCATTTTAGATAAAGATAATAAAATGACCTAATAAATGATTTAGATTAATGGGTCGAAGTTCAGATAAAAAATAGATCTCGATTAGTATAGATTAGGTCCATATCGACCTTGTGATGAGAAAGTTTGATATAAAAGCTATATAAAGGTAAGGTCTCTTGCAGTTACTCGTGACGTTTATGAGTATAAAGTTTTCTGAGCGGTTAAGAGAGCTTGTGAATTGAGGAAACTGTAAAGAGGTCTAGTCCGTGAGCCGGTAGTCTCTTTCCACTAAAGGTCTCGAGAGATTCAAAGTTGTTTGGAGCTTGGAATCGACATCGAAATCAGAGATAGAATCAAAATCTAAACATTCCGCTTTACCTTCGTTTGTTTGCTTTTTGTTTACTAAAGATTAAACATTTCAATTTAACATTAAGTCTAGTGCTTCAGTAAATCAAATGATCATACCTTTTCAACGGAATTTTTAAATTTTATGTCGGTAATTGTCGTCGCTAAACGATATTTTTCTTATAGTGATCCATATTTACGAAAATAAATTATGATTAGCATTACTAAATTTCAATATATAATCAACGCAATGTGCAGGCAAATGAAGAAAACATAGATATTATTGCAAAAACATTGGTAAGTGCAATGAGTGTTCATGATCATCTCAGTTACACATTCTTCTGAAAGTCCGAGGGTAGTTTCCTAACCATGAATGAATTGTTAAGCCATCAACTCCACATTCCATGGTTGACACAGGCTTTTTCTCCATCTCACCATCCCAATAGAACCGGTCCTTCGGAGCTTTGACTTTCAGGATAATGGTGTTTCAGTATTGCTTTGCCACGGACACCAAGGAATGGTATGTTCCAAGAATTGCACACAGGATCCCGAAAACTACGATCGTTGAACTTAGAACAACCTGGATTATCAGAACAGATGAGAAACCTGAAGATTTTCCGGATAAAAAATGCTGGTTTATCACAAGTAACATCGAGGTAAAGTTCCTGTAACCTGGATTGTTGTCGCCTTCTTCCCCACAATCCTTAAGAAGCACAAAGCTGGCATTATTACTGCCTGGAATTATGCAGACATAGTCACAAAACCAGGGCTAAGCTTGTAAGCCTCCAGAGAATATAAGTTACTCATATGAATAATTTAACAATTCCATACACCTGAAGCTTGCACTCACCACAAGTAGACAGAGGACAGAACCCGTCAGAGACATTAAAAGACCTGCAATCAGTAACACAATGATGATAGTCACTACACTTCAGGAGTATTAGAAGCTGAGAAAGGAGGAAGTAACACAAATAGTTGTTGCATAAACATCTTTAGGTGGACCATTGTGCTTTGTGTAACATGTCAGGTCTGAAGTTAATGTATAAAGTCGGATTTGGACTTGAATCTAAGCAAAAAAATTTGGGATTGGACTGGAATTCGAAGTATTCGATTTGAACTGGGTTTATACCCCAGTTTTTAATCCTTTTCTTGTGCTGACAGATTTTAACTTCTCTGGCTGAACTTGAGCATAGAAATTAAATTCAGGCTCTAAGGTTGAGTCTGGTCTGATCCGGTCCATTTTCATTCGTAGTATGAGTTTAGTTTTAGTAGTATCTGTAATCTGATAATTAAAAAATTAATCTCAAGGTTCAATGTAACCATTAAACTGTGTTCTTTCGCCTGATATGCAGTCCAATCTACAACTAATTGAACACTTACCAAAGAATGGAAGAAGAAAAGCGGCACAAACAGTGGACATAACGATTAGTGTCCTCAGAAGAATGAAACACCAGTAACTGTTTGAAACTCCAACTGGTAGTAGCTCTTCTATACCTCTAGCCAATGGATTTACCAACAAACCATATCTGTTCTCTGTCAAGGAACCAAAAGGATATAGCACAAAAGAAGAAAAAAAAAGGTCGACTGTTTCTGCAATCCAATTAAACACCATGAAAGGTTTTTTTTCCTCAATGTTTTAAGTTTAATCTGCTAGTTACCAAAGGATATTTGGTTAGTGGATTTGTAACCTGCAAAAAATGGCAATGATTGAAAGGTTAGAAACCATTATATATATATCAACCAAGTGAAGCTTACAGGCCTGAAACCATACTTACGGTAGTCCATAATGCAACTGTTGATGCAAAGGACTGTCTTGGCATGCTCAGGGTTACCTGAGACACTGTAGCTTCACCAAACATGAGAAACCCTATGACTGCAACACCTCCATAAACTAAAAAGCTCAGGGAAAAGCTGGACAAAGAAGAAGAAGTGGAAGGTTTAAAAGGCATCATAAAAAGCAAAATGTCAGGGATCTGTAACCATACAATGTTCTTGTACCAAGTTATAGCTGCTTTTGTAAATTTTGTTTTATCAGCCATAGACTGGTAGATATTTGGGAACACAGAGTGAACAGAGTTGCAGAAGCCATGAACACCAACCACAAATGGGATGTTAATCCAATTCACTAACGGAGCAGATTGATTGAACCCAACTCCACCTGTAGTACCAAGGAAAATCAAGCAGAGAACAACCAAAGCAGTTGCTAAAACCCCACCAGCTGCAAGAAAAAAATTACATGGAAGGAACAGCGAGTTATCAACTTCTGTTCATAGTTCAATGGAAATAGCAGCTGACAGAAGAAGTTTGCTAAACCTGAAAGGTATGAGATCACACGAAAATCCCTTAACAAAACCGTTGGTAGAACAACAAGAGCAGTAAGAAGTCCGAATAAGTGTTTAGAATCAAGATGCAGGCCAACCAAATCCAATGATGTTCCCGGAAATAGTCTGGTAAGATTGTCACCTTCCAAGATAATAAACTCCACACAATATGACTGCAAAATTGGAAAGAAATGTCAAGAATTTCCTTGAAAGACAGATCAAACATAGCAGGGAAAACCAGAAAGAATCAGAAAAACAAACTCTGCACTTACATATAGTTCTACGTACAAAACAATCTGCACCAAAACCCAAGATTGCAATATTATGAGTGACCTCGTGAAAGCTGAAAAAATATATAAAAAAAGAAAATGCGAAACATGCAATGATGGGCAGTTCAGTAAATTACAATTTCTGAATCAGAAACCTTTACTGCAAAACTCATTAAGGTAACAGAAAGTTATGATATTAGTTCATATGAAACTCACAGATATTACAAGGCGTCCACATTTCCCAAAAGCAGCTTCTCCTATATCAGGATAGGTTATGGTGCCTTCTCTGCTCTCGAAGCATTGTTTCATGAGAGTAGCAGTATAGCAAGACACGCATGAAAAAACAGCCAAAATGGCTAAACTTGCCCAACCTGCTTCTTTCACTGTGTAAGGCATAGAAAGAAGTCCAACTCCGACCATCACGTTAAATGCTGTTAAAAAAGAACAGGTCAGGTAATGGTAATCTGAAAATAAAAAGCATCTGCAAGAAGTCAGGAAATCGATAATGTGGCTTACAGTTGAAGACAGTTTGAGTGAAGCTACATCGAAGAGCAATGGGAAACTCTCCAGTCTCTAGAACTCCGTAAAACTAACTCTTCTCCTCCCTTGCCTAAACCTATCAAATTCCCGAATCCCACCCCTGTAACCGCCTTCTAGCTCCGACACCAAGGTGTTTCTTATCGCCGATAAATCGAATGCTATGCATAACAAATTAAACATGCCATAAACACAATGTAAACCCAAATGAAAATTACAAACCAGGAGCATTACGAAAAGGGGTTGTGAAGTTACCTGAACATATCTACTAGTAGGATCTTTTTCTACAAAATCGGAGAAGGCTTTGAGGTCTTTGATTGAAGAAGACAAAGACAGAGACTTTGAGGTCTTTGCTCGGAGAAGGCTTCAGGCGCGATGGAGAAGGAATCGAATGCCGAAATACGCAAGGGGAACAAATTGAACAAATCGATTTATGTATTTGTTTTCGATTTTACTTTCGATTCGTTTCGATTTCCTTCCATTTCCGCTTATGTTTTTATTTCTCGATCTGATTTGTATTTCGTTTTGTTGTTTTTCGTTTTTCGTTTCTTTTTCTTGTTAGAGTCTGGTTCCGAGATCGGGTCCCAACACCAAATAAGTGTTTAGAATCAAGATGAAATCCAACCAAATCCAATGATGTTCTCGGAAGTAGTCTGGTAAGATTGTCACCTTCCAAGATAATAAAGTCCACACAATATGACTGCAGAATTGGAAAGAAATGTCAAGAATTTCCTTGAAAAATAGATCAAACATAGCAGGGAAAACCAGAAAGAATTAGAAAAACAACTCTGCACTTACATATAGTTCTACGTACAAAACAATCTGCAGCAAAACCCAAGATTGCAATATTATTATGAGTGACCTCGTGAAAGCTGAAAAAATCATATAAAAAAAGAAAATGCGAAACATGCAATGATGGGCAGTTCGGTAAATTACAATTTTTGAATCACAAACCTTGACTACTGCAAAACTCATTATGGTAACAGAAAGTTATGATATTAGTTCATATGAAACTCACAGATATCACAAGGCATCCACATTTCCCAAAAGCAGCTTCTCCTATATCAGGATAGGTTATGATGCCTTCTTTGCTCTCGAAGCATTGTTTCATGAGAGTAGCAGTATAGCAAGACACGCATGAAAAGATAGCAAAAATGGCTAAACTTGCCTAACCTGCTTCTTTCACTGTGTAAGGCATAGAAAGAAGTCCAACTCCGACCATCACGTTAAATGCTGTTAAAAAAGAA
>JANVCL010000003.1:1509391-1548897 GCA_026546855.1 Erythroxylum incrassatum | reverse complement strand
GAGAAACAAAAGCCAAAACGAAAACTTACCAAGGGTGAAAGACTGTCTTAGTTCATGAACGACTAAAATCTCTCTTTGAAATTGAAGCAGAGGACCGACAAAAGACTTCAAAGCTTGTTCCCAGCTCGGCCAGGAGACATTGCTTGAAAGAAATGAAAGACAAGTACCACATGGGAGAAACGAAAGAAATGAAACACATGGGAGAGAAACAGAACAGAAGACATCGAGGGACTACAACACCTGGACAGAAAAAGAAACAAAAGAAAAACCGAAGACTTAACAACACAAAAAGGAGGAAAAAACGAAGAAGGAAAACTTATAAGCACTGTGTCAAAGAGCAACACACCTGCCGGAGAGAAACTACAACACCTGCATAGAAACAAAAGGAAAAACTTATCACAGTGGCAGAGAAAGAAGAGGAAAGTCGAACGAAAAAAACGCAAAGCGAAAAAGGATAACAAAAGAAGGGAAACTCACCAGAGACAGAAGACGTCGACGGCAGAGCACCGCACAGGAAGGCAAGGGTCGAGAGGTAAAGGAAGACAGAGAAACCATGGAAGAGGGAAAGTAACAATAAAGATAAAAGACAGATATAACTGGGTAGGCACAACATTCAATGAACAGATACCTCCAGAACTTTTCAAAAGAAAAGACGAAACACATGGGAGAGAACAGAAGATATCGAGGCGGGAGCACTGTGTCAAAGAACGACAGAAATAAAAAGAAGAAGAGGAAAAAGGAACAAACTTATGAAAAAGCCGACAACTTACGGCAGAGCACTGTGTAAAACAACGACACACCTGCCGGCAGAAGATATCGAAGCCGGAGCACTGTGTCAAAGAACGACAGAAACAAAAAGAAGAACAAAAGGAAAAAGGAACAAACTTATGAAAAAGTCGACAACTTACGGCAGAGCACTGTGTCAAACAACGACACACTTCCCGGCAGAAGATATCGAGGCCGGAGCACTGTGTCAAAGAACGACAGAAACAAAAAGAAGAAAAGGAAAAAGGAAGCCGGAGCACTGTGTCAAACAACGACAGAAACAAAAAGAAGAAAAGGAAAAACCGACAACTTACGGCAGAGCACTGTGTCAAACAACGACACACCTGCGGGCAGAAGAAGGAACACAAAAAGAAGGAAAAAACCAAGAAGGGAAACTGCCGGCGTGGAAAAACCAAAGACTTAACAACACAAAAAGAAGGAAAAAACCAAGAAGGGAAACTTATAAGCACCGCGTCAAAAAGCAACACACCTGCCGGAGAGAAACTACAACACCTGGAGAGAAACAAAAGAAAAAACTTATCAAAGCGGCAGAGAAAGAAGAGGAAAGTCGAACGAAAAAAACGCAAAGCCAAAAAGGATAACAAAAGAAGGGAAAGTCAGCAGAGACAGAAGACAGAAGACATCGACGGCAGAGCACCGCACAGGAAGGCAAGGGCCGAGAGGTAAAAGAAGAGAGAGAAACCATGGAAGAGGGAAAGTAACAATAAAGATAAAAGACAGATATAGCTGGGTAGGCACAACATTCAATGAACAGATACCTCCAGAACTTTTCAACCGTGGGATTGGGCACAACATTCAATTAAGAAATGAACGAGCTGGATGGCTGCAAAACTTTCACAGAGGGGGAGGGGGAGAATGTCACCGTTGGATTAAGTGGACGGTTCGGATGGATTGCGTGGTCGTCCATCCCGCTCGTCCTTAGTATATATACTTAATGAAAATTGCAAATATCATAAAGAAGGTCCATGTAACGCCGCCCCTGTCCGGCAGGACCTTCAATCCATTTGCATTTAAAGGTAGTAAATTGTAATTCCTCCTATTCAAATAAAGTGATTTTAGAGGAATTTTAATTATTCAAAATAAGTGTTGCTCACGATTTTTTATGCATGTTTACAATTTTATTTCCAAAATTACCTTTAATTTCTCTCACATCCTTATTACACAGATTATATTTTTTAAGACAGTTCAATACGTAATTAATAAGGGTATATCAAACATTTCACTAGCTTTCTTAATAAATGTGCATCTCTCGAACATGACTTTTATTTTGAATAGGAGGGAGTATTTAATAGTTGTCAGTCATAGCAAATTATACATTAACTTTTAGCCATGGTTTTAAAAACCGAACCGGACCGGCCGGTCCGATCGGTTAGACCGGTGACCGGTCGGTTATCCGGTCCGGTTTAACTATAAAAATCGGTATGCAATTGAACCAGTCTGATCCGGTCAAACCGGTCCGACCACTGGTTCAATCAATTTTTTGTATTTTTAAATATTTTTAATATTATTTATAATTAAATATAATTATTGCATAATTATGACATCACACCGGTTCGACCAGTAGTTGAATCGGTCGAACCGGTTAAACCAGTGACCAATAAGGCCTCCGGTTTAATGACCGGTTCGGATTTCAGAACACTGCTTTTAGCGAACAAAGGAAGCTATTTGGCTTTCAAAATTAAAAGTTAATATAGTTGATTCTAAGATGTAATATTTATAAATATCTTTGAAGCATACCAAACACATGTTTTGAAATTTCAATCAAATTTAACTTTATATCCTTCTCATGTTAATTTTAATTTACTTATTCGTTATCTTTCATTTAGTCTTTGTGACTTTCTCCTCTCTTTCTTGTGGAGGAGAAGATGAATAATAATAACTTTTTCCTTCTTTTATGGACTTTAAGAATAAAAAGATAAATGATATCAATATCAAATCAAATATCATAACCAAAAATAACAAATACCATGAAAATCAAAGTATATCTATAAAAATAAAATGCACAACACAATAGGCTATAATGTAGGAATTTTGATTCAATTATCTGAGAAACACATAAACGTACAATATATGATTGTCCTTTACTCCAATCGTTGGCCATTAAGACAATTTCAATACAATGAAACCCAAAGATTGAGGTGACAATATTTGCATCCCATGTCCGTGGATGAATTATTAGGTCAATAATGTGATACAACTAATATTATCCTATCTAGACATATAAAATGCAATGAGTTATAATTGTTATTTCAGAATTCTATATTGTAGTTAGTAATATAAAAAAATGAAGAAAAGAATTTATTTTGATATGTTAATTCATTCTTCAAAAATGTTCAGCTCCAGTTCTATTATTCAAAAATGTTAAAACTCCATTTTTAGAGTTGTCTTTTTACTCCCTTTTTTTTTTTCCAAGAAAGCATAAAGGGTTGAGTCTTCATACTGACGGCAAACTTTTTAAAAGTTCGATTGGAAACATACGACACTTTGAATGATTATCGAATTTTGGTTGGAAAGGGGCGGAGAAAGAGGAGACCACACATTGGTTGGAAAGGGGCGGAGAAAGAGGAGACCACACATTTTGACCGTTAGACAAAATGTGAAAACTTCAAAACAATGAGGCTTGTCAAGATTCGAACTGGCGTTCCTTCCATGGAAAAGCTACCATCCTAACCGTTGGACTACCAAACCAATTAATATAAAAAGGTTAGGCAGTCAAAAGACCAGCTGTATTGCAACGGAAAACAGAAAAATTCTCTCTGTTCTGTTATTCAACACCTGTCAAACGCAACGTCATTCAAACAGTACAAATCCTCTACTCGGACCGTCTTGGGAGGAGACAAATGGGAGCTTGAGAATGCCTCGTTCTTCCTCTCTTTTGCGAGGCGTTCTGTTAGGATTTGAACAACTACAATTGAGGATATAGTTTCATTACTGCACTTATTGCTTCTCAAAATTAGCAGTGTAAGTCGTGAGCAACTCTGTGCCTATTCCATTCTTGATACCAATTCATTCTTGCCCAAAAGAATTCTTGCATTGAAGTTTGAAAGAGCATCAAAGAAATTCAAAACCACAATATCACATGATTCATATTCCAGAAACAACCTAAAGAAATGCAAAACCGTGACTAGAATCTTAGAGCAATTAACAAGGAATACTCTGCTTCTTTGGTATTGTGCAATAACAGAGTTTAAGCTGCATTAGCATTTCAGAATTGGCTTTCCATTTCACGTTATGACTTTGTAACCTCCCTCATCGGTTTCCCTTCATCTGGGAACTTTCACTTATCTGCTTACCTGCAAAGACCTAGCAATACTTGAAGTCAGGTCCTTTCTTTCAAAAGCTTATGCTCCTTTTACCATCTAGATTGTTTGCATTGCAGCTAGAATTTGCCAGAAATAACAAACAAAAGAAAAAACCAATTCAGGCAAGAAAAAAATTCAATAGTGAGTGATACGCATCATATCAAACTGGACTTGTAGCAGATTGAAGTGATAACTCAGTTGACTGAGGCAATGAATAGATACTGACTTCGCAATTATGCTCTAGCAAGAATATGACTGACTCACAACTTAATTACCAGTTGGAAATGCTCATTTCTTTAATTGTGGGGCTAGGAACTTTGTCAGAACATAGCAGTCAGGTGGTGTAATGTTTGCATAGTAGTTCTGGATGGTTTCTATGATCTCAAAACCAAATTTCTTGTAGAAATTGATGGCATCTTCATTGTTGGTCTGCACATGCAAGTAAATCTCTGGGATATTTTGCTTGGAACTGAGATCAAGCACATGATTCAGCAGTCGTGTACCTGGTACAACCCAGAAATTCACCTCCTTAATGTAGATTCTAAAGATTGCTATCAGAAAAACTCAGCTCCCATTTAGATAAAGAAATCTAAACACCAGAAAAAAAAATTCGTCAAAGTCATTTAGAGAGAGGGGCTTCATTACTCAGGAGTTCTACTTATTCGAAAAAATGAAGCCACAATGCACAGCTTGCAAGAACAAAAAAGCAGCAGCGAAAACATTTTCGAAGTAAGAGCTAAGTTGAGTAAGGCAGAATGTAGTACCTTTGAGTTGCTGTTTTGGCATCAGAAACTCTTATGCAATTAACAAAAATGATGTATGTGAAATAGGTGCTTCAAAGACCCATATAAACACCTTATGGTGCTAAAACAGTTACTCACCAATCCCTAGGCCACGATATGGTGCTAAAACACCTAAAGTCATGATGTAAACACGAACAGCTCCTCCTTCCTTCTTTTCCAGGCGACATGCAATTGCTCCAACACATATATCACTGTAATATGCTGAATAAGAATTCAAAAGAATATCATTTCGACGAAACTGATAATAATGTTCTGTGATTCTCCACCATATGCAATCATAACAAAAAGAAGATGCCCCTGAGATAAAGCACACGATATCAAAGATGCATCTTCATGTGCAATGGCTATTAATTTTATGATAATCACATAAACTGTAATTACTATAAGAATAAAGCTACGGAAGCTCATAAGAAAATATTCAAAATGCTCTATTCAACAAATATGCTGACTGAAATAACTACCACCGCATAATAAAATGCCAAGATTAAAGGAAATTAATGTCATTGTAACAGAAGACAATGAGATAGAATATGAAGTTGCAACTAAGTTCAGCATATGGACTTTTAATCTTCTCTCCCTCAACCAAAAGCACACACGCCAACAAAAATTGCTGTTTATATCAGCACATATTTCTTTTCCGTTCTCCTTAGAATGCATCTAGTACTCTCCATAGCAAAATCCGAAGAAAAGTTGAGATAAAATAAGTCTGATAAGCTTGTAAAGAAAAACGTTTTCTGGACATGGATAACCCGTGGGCAATTTCAAGTTCATTCCAATATTGCCTGGTAAAGAAACTCGGATTAGCCATATTGGAGAATTTTTATCAGAGGATGTTATTATTGCTTCAAACAGATTGTACTCCCTGTGCCTATTATTCATATTACAGTTGAATAAATGTCCAAAGAGAAATGGCTGAAAAAAGTTTGTAGTGATTAACCATAGAATATTCTAGTTGGGGTCTTTCTCTAATTTAGAGTTCCATTCACAATATAGGACATGTAGAAACAACCACGAAGGAACCATAGTCGACAATCTACAAAGATTCAATCCATGGAAGAATTACATCAAACATGAAAACAAACAGAGCCCATCAAAGAGTTGGCAATGATAGACAAATCACAGAAATGGATTCGATTGATTTTGAGGCATTGGCAAGAGAAAGAACAAATGGAGCAAAAAGAAAAGTTTGGGATAGCAGACCTAGCTTGGTAAAATCGCCGGAGGCAAGAGCATCGGTGTAATACTTGTCGTTGTAGCGGACGGGGAAGAGAGCAGTATTGAGCTGCATCACGTTCTTGTCCCTTACTCCATCCATCGATACTGCCACTTCACGTCCTGCCCCCATTTTTTTTTACAACAAAAAAGAAATTGTGAAGTTCTTCACTTCACTCACTACAACCCACTCCCTCTGTCTACCCAATGTTTTAGGTGATTCGTGGACATGCAGAGAAAGACGAAACTAGAGAAAAACCAGTGGAGAAGAAACGTCAGATAAAAAAGTGGGAAATGAACGCGGGGGATGAAATTTTAAATATTAAGTAAACAAATCAACTGCGACGTTTTACTAAAAAAAACGTCGTAATTGATATTTCGTAACGTTTTAATTAAAAAACGTCGTAAATAATATTATAAATCTGTGACATTTTACAAAACGTCGCAAAAATCTTTACAATCCGTGACGTTTTATCAATAAAATGTCACAGATCGTATTAATTTTTTGTAGTGTAAAACCCTTCATACATGTGTTCTAATGGAGGAACTAAGATGAGAGTTATGTGCATAAACCTCCTATAATTGCAGAGACACGGGAGCACAAGTTGTCTGAATATCTGAATTCCCAATGATGAATCTAAATATATAAATCAGGAAAAGGTACACATTGAAACCAGGAAAACCCATTTTTTGGTACACAATGATCATTCTTCAGAAACTTAACCCAATCAAGAAAGACGAAGACCTAACCGCATGACTGACACAGAGAAGCAAAAAGCAATGAATCAAGCATAAAGTTTCGATCGTTAACGAAGAAACTGACCTAAAATTCAAGAAATTCATGAGAATCACCCAACAAGGAAAGGACCGATATCTCCAGTTCTTAGACAGCTAGCCAACTCATCAGCAAGCGAGAGGCAGGAAGAGACCCAACCGACGAGTGCCACCCACACCTTCTTCCCTATCCACAAGGCCAAGCTCCATGGCATTGCTGTTTCTTTGGCTTTAACTCTCTGACCGGCCAACCTGTTCTTTATCTACTTTTATTCACGACCCAGTGGTCATATTTGCAAAAAGAGGCGAACCAATGAAGGAACAATCCTACTGTTGAGTAAAGAAATGAGAAATCTTCTTGTTACAAAATCTCAGGGGTTTAAGCCAAAGAAATTCTTGGCAGTTAGGTGAGGGCAGTTGAGAAGAAAGGAAGCGTAGCTTAGGAAGAGACTAAAAATGCCGTTGGCTGGTCCCACATCATTGCCACTTGTCAAGATGGTAGACAGGTCCGGCCGTAGTCCAACCTGAAGTTAACAAACTAAGCCCTATTTTACTAGTTTCAGTCAGGCCTTGAACCTTTTATTTTTTAAATCGAGTTTCGAACTAGGCTTAGGCTCTCAATCTTCTAGTTTAGAGTATTCATGTCCTATTTATTTAGAATTAGACGGTTATTTATCGCTACATTTATCAAGAGAGTAACAGATGCACAGATTAGTTCGCGAATTATGCCACACATGTTGATTTAAGAACTACCACTTTTGTAAACCCACTTATTGGGTGCCACCCATTTCTCATTACCGTTATGTCGGGACTCTGTATTCTTCAACTTGTAGTGTAAGCTGTTTTCGTTTCTCCCCCCTTTAAAAAATAAATAAAATGATGACAATCTTTATGTTTAATTTAAAATAATAAAAATTATACTAAGTTGAATTTCGAGTTACCAAGATCTGATCAGACTCGGGAGCTTGAAACTATTAGGTCAAGGCTTACCCATTACCGTCCTTAATTACTTGGTAAGATTGTTTGAGATGACTTGAGAATGTGTGTATTGGCATTCGTGTTTCTTATGCAACATATTCCAAGTCTAGACACAAAAGTATAATCTCTTTTGCAATGATCAAAGCTTTGTGTTGGATTATTACCCAATTTTCGGGTAATAGTTGAGTTGAATTTCAGAGTTTTAATTGACATGTGCCTTGATAGAGTTCAAATCCCATAGAAGTTGGTAGATTGGTTAGTTGAGGTCAGTGTTTTTGAACCTGGACCGGATCGGCCGGTCCGATCGGTGACCGGTCGGTGGACCGGTCCGGGTTACACTTCAAAACCAGTGGTCAATTGACCCAGTTCGAACCGGTTAAAACCGGTCAGATAATTTTTTTTGTTTCTTTGTTTTTATTTTTGTATTTTTTAAATATTTTAAATATTAAATATTAAATATAATTATTGCATAATTATTACGTCACACCGGTTTGACCGGTGGTTGAATCGGTGACCAGTAAGGCCACCGGTTTAATGACCAATCCGGGCTTCAAAACCTTGATTGAGGTGTTGAGTTTCTTTTTTGTGAATGGTTCTTCGAGAGGCAAATCAACTAGCAGATTTCTTGACAAATCTAGCATGTTCATAGGAGGGATTGACCACCTATAATGCTCAATCACTGATATCTCGTATCTTGAAGGTCTATGTTTTGAAAACTGAACCGAACCGACCGGTCTGACCGGTGACTGGTCGGTTATCCGGTTCGGTTCACTCATAAAAATCAGTTCTTAATTGAACCAGTGAGAACCGATCAATTGACCGGTCGGACCGGTCCGGTCCAACCACTGGTTCAATAAGTTTTTTATTTTATTTATTTTTTTTATTTTTGTATTTTTTAATATTATATATAATTAAATATACTTATTGCATAATTATGATGTCACACCGGTTTGACTGGTGGTTGAACTGGTCGAACCGGTCAAATCGGTAACTAATAAAACCTCTGATTCGGTGACCGGTCTGGGTTTTAAAACACTGTTAAAGGTTATATTAACTTTAGATAGGTCAAACTTACTTTCTCTCATAGTAAGAACTGTAATAGACAATAGTGATATTAATGTTTGTAATTTCTTTATATTTTCATGTATTTGATGTTTGACGTCTAATGCTAGATTATTTTATTAATGTTTAATTTCATTTGTTTTGGGAGGTCAAGTTCATAACCTCTATTCTGTATTTTTTGCTTTTTTATTAATAAAATAGGGTATCTATCCTGTCCAAGGTGCCGCCCCTAGTTGGACTAAAAAAAATCATTTGCTATAATTTATAAATAAAAAATTTAACATGAGCATTTCAAATTAAACATATTTCTTATTTATATAAAAAATAACAATGAATATCTTTTTTTTAAATGTATGAATAAGTTTTTATTACATACACACTTATAAATTTATTTAGTATTTATGTGAAAATCTGTTCAATTCAACCATTTATTTTCTTAATCTACGGGCGATTTTAAATTTGATGAAATTTGAGCAATCAGTGACTCAATTGAGCATTTGAAGAGATTTATATTCGACTTTCTTATTTCTCTACTTTATAATCCTTTGAATAAAGTGATCTTATTTTGATTATAGTTTATTAAAGATTTAAATTTAAGTTTGAGTATGATTAGAACTCTAAAAATTTAGTTTAAAAAACTCGTCTCAATTTAAATCTCGGTTAAAACGAGTTTGATTAATTGAACATTGAAGTTCGAGTTTTAACTTGACCTAAAACTTAAAAATTTAATATTTTAAAATTAACTTTAATTTAAATCTTAGTTAAAATAAATTTAAAATGTTAAATTTTAATTTGATTAAACCCAATTTATATTTTACATTCTCAGTAATAATTGTGATTTTATTATAATAAGAAAGAAAATAAAAAATCATTATCTTTATAATATATTCACTTTTATAAAATTATTTAATTTTGTTAATATAAAAATGAATTCATAATTTTAGACTTTTGTAACATCAAAACTCAAGAATGTTAGATAATAATTTATTTTAATGTTTTAAATTATACTTATGAGTGTAGATTGAATAAAATTTAAAAAAGTGTAATAATTTATTAATCATATTTTTATTAAATTATTTAAAAATATTTAATAATTATTACAAATTAATCAATAATTCTCACAGGGACTTGAACAACACCCGGATCCGACCCGAGCCGTTTACTCTCAAGTTGACCGTACACATTCCCGCCCATATCCATTTCGTCTCCCACAATTTGAACTTTTTTTCTCACTGTACCAAAATTTGTAGTATAGTTTCTCTCTCTAGGAAAAATGCTTCCACAATTCGTGTTCCCGGCGACACTTCTATCACTGGAGGAAGATTCAGGCGAGGAGCACCTCTACGCTCAGAACCCCACTGACGTCGTTTCGCTTCCTCCCTCCGAACTCGAAGAGTTCGTCAAAGGTCATCCCCTTGCCGAGATTACTGTGAAATTTAGATTCCCTTTTTGTGGTTCATGTTCCCAATTGGATTGTTCGTTTGGTTTTGATTAGGTGTATCTTTTGATCTTTCGGATAAGGAGGTGTTTTGCATTGAAGAACAAGATGTGTTTGACCGTGTGTACTCGTTGGTTCGGGGTTTTTCTAGTTTGAAGCCGTCTTACAAGCTCAATTTCGTTGAGAGTCTGAGATCCAATCTCAGTGTTCTCCTTCCAAATGTTGATTCTCTATCTAGGGCATCTCATGGACAGGACGACGATGAAGTTAGTCCTTTGCTTGATCGTGTTTCATCGCTCCGAAATGCTTTTCGGATTTACACTTTTTTCCTCCTCAATATTATTCTTGCTGAGGAGTCAAGCAGTATTTCTGTTAACAATTCGAAGGTACTCCCATATGATGCATGCCCATATAATTTGGATGGTGCTGAGCGTGATTTTAAATGCCTGTCAAGTGAAGCTTTTTGGTTGTTTGTTTAGGTGACAGGGGCAAACAAGAAGAAACAGGTTATGCAGTCATGGAATTGGGAACCGCAGAGGGGTCGAATTCTTAGTTTGATTGCAAATTCCTTAGAAATCAACCTCCAATTGCTCTTTGGATCATCAGAACTAGATGAAAATTATCTTTCTTTCATTGCTAAGTAAGTTTAATACTACAGTTGTAGCAGTTCATTTATCCCATTATGTGTCTTTAAATTGTAAATTGTTGTCATTTGGATTTTGCAGAAATACGTTCTCTATGTTTGAGAATGCAACTCTTCTGAAGGACTCTGAAACAAAAGATGCTTTATGTCGTTTAATTGGGGCTTGTGCTACTAAATATCGGTACACAGCACAATCATGTGCTACAATCATGCATCTAGTTCACAAATATGATTTTGTTGTCACACACTTGGCCGATGCTGTTGCTAGGGCGGAGAAAAAGTACTCTGATGGAACCCTTGCTACTTCTATTATTAGGGAGGTTGGCAGAACTAACCCTAAAGCTTATGTGAAGGACACTGCTGGGGCTGAAAATATTGGTCGTTTCCTGGTGGAGCTTGCTGATCGGCTGCCAAAATTAATTTCAACAAACATTGGGCTCTTGGTCCCACATTTTGGAGGGGAATCTTACAAAATAAGAAATGCTCTTGTTGGTGTTTTTGGAAAGCTGGTTGCCAAGGCATTTAAGGATGCCGAGGGTGAAGTTAGTTCAAAATCTGTTCGTCTGCGAACCAAGCAAGCAATGTTGGAAATCTTGCTTGAGCGTTGTCGAGATGTTTCTGCATATACTAGAAGTAGAGTCCTTCAGGTCTGGGCTGAACAATGTGAAGAGCACTCTGTTCCAATTGGGTTGTGGAATGAGGTAGCAGCAGTTGCTGCTGGTAGGTTGGAGGACAAAAGTGCGATGGTCAGAAAAGCTGCATTGAACTTGTTGATCATTATGTTGCAGCACAACCCTTTTGGTCCACAACTTCGAACATCTTCCTTTGAAGCAACATTAGATCAGTACAGGAAGAAGTTGCGTGAGCTTGAACCAGAAAAAGTAGCAGAAAGTGTAATAGATGGTTTGCCATCTGATAATGATGGCACTGATGGAAGTGAAGTTGATGATGTCCATGAAGAGATAGCTGTGGGTCAGCATGACAGCTTAACTGATAGTCATCAGGAACAAAATATAGCACAAAACCCTAGCTTAGTTCCAGATGTTGGGAACTTAGAGCAGACCAGGGCTTTGGTAGCATCACTTGAGGCCGGATTAAGGTTTTCTAGGTGCATGTCTGCTACTATGCCAATACTCATTCAATTAATGGCCTCATCTTCTGCCACAGATGTTGAAAACACAATTCTCTTACTGATGAGGTGCAAACAATTCCAAATTGATGGTGCGGAAGACAGCCTCCGTAAGATGTTGCCACTGGTAAATTTTTGCTTCTTGTCATTCCAGAGAAGCAATGACAAGTAATTTGTAGTCTATGTTTATGTTTCCTCGCTCTTAGATTCTTGACTTGTAAACCTGATTTGGAATATTGCCATCAACATTGTTCATTGTGTTCTTTTTTATTGCATAGGTATTTTCTCAGGACAAGTCCATCTATGAAGCCGTAGAGAATGCCTTCATAACCATATACATAAGGAAAAACCCCAGTGAAACTGCCAAAAGTCTCTTGAATCTTGCCATAGATTCAAATATAGGTGACCTCGCAGCCCTGGAATTCATTGTTGGTATCTTGGTGTCCAAAGGTGACATATCTACAAGCATGGTGTGTTCCACATAGCCCATATTTAGCTTTCCATAATTTACTTGAATGCATTTGTTTCATAAATATTTTCATTGCAGATATCAGCTTTGTGGGATTTCTTTTGCTTTAATGTTAACGGAACCACAGCAGAACAAAGTCGAGGCGCTCTATCAGTTATTTGCATGGCTGCAAAAGCATCTCCTGGGATTCTTGGCTTCCATCTGCAAGATATAGTTGATATTGGTTTTGGGCGTTGGGCCAAAGTTGATCCTTTGCTTGCTAGAATGTCATGCATTGCACTTCAGAGATTATCTGAAGAGGACAGGAAAAATTTATTGTCCAGCAATGGTAGCCGAGTATTTGGTATACTGGAAAGCTTGATCACTGGCTTTTGGCTTCCTGAAAAAATTTGGTATGCTGCTGCTGACAAAGCCATTGGTGTTATCTACGCAATTCATCCAACTCCAGAAACCTTAGCAGCCAAGCTTGTAAAGAAATCACTTGGTTCGGTTTTTGAGTGTGCTGTAGAAGAGGAGAATGACAGTGACAGTTGCGGTATCAATATTCTTACAGCAATCCAAGTGTCAAAACTTAGTAGATGCTTATTTCTTATCAGTCATGTCGCCATGAACCATTTGCTGTATATTGAATCCTGTGTCCGCAAGATCCAGAAACAGAGGACAACAAAAGAAAAAATGGCTGCCGATGGTCAGTCTGTTGATAACGCTGGCATGAAATCTACGAATACCCTGAAGGTATTCTTTAGTACCATGATTGTAACTAGCATCATTTGTGTTACAAGCAACATTTTCATGTGATAATATTTATGGTTTACTATTCATTTCAGGAAAGTGATATCAATGCTGAGCTAGGTGTTGCAGCTTCTGAAGATGCAATTCTTGATACACTCTCAGATAGAGCTGAGAAAGAGATTGTTTCTGGTGGTTCTGAGGAGAAGAATTTGATAGGCCATTGTGCCCCTTTTCTTTCAAAGCTCTGTAGAAAAATTTCTCTGATGCAGAAGGTGATTCATTCCTAATTTTCTTGCAGTTTGGAAAACCTTTACGCCTGATCTTGGGAAGACACTCAATGTGAAATACATTTGGACCTTTTTTCCTACCCAAGTACTTGTATTGGTAGCTGACTTGACCTTCTTTTTGTGCAGTATCCAGAGCTACAGGCATCTGCAATGCTTGCTCTTTGTCGATTTATGATTATTGACGCAAACTTTTGGTGATTTCTCTCTCCCTCTCTCCGTCTCTTGTGCACGTACCACACACGTATATAGAAGCTTGATACACACATTTAGTGTCATCTGTTTAAACCAAAATTGTCTGAGTTTATGCATTTGCAGTGATGCAAATCTCCAGCTTCTCTTCACAGTTGTAGAAAGTGCACCATCAGAAACTGTTCGTTCCAATTGCACCATTGCCCTTGGGGATTTAGCTGTTAGGTTCCCTAACCTGGTAGAGCCATGGACTGAAAACATGTATGCACGGTTACGAGACCCTTCACTTTCTGTCCGGAAAAATGCCGTGCTGGTGCTTTCACATCTCATATTAAATGACATGATGAAGGTCAGAGAGCATGCTAACCTCCCTCTTGTTCTTTTTTCCTATTTAATGGTACAAGGTATAATTCTTGGATGTACTTTATCAGGTGAAAGGCTATATAAACGAGATGGCCATAAGGTTAGAAGATGAAGATGAAAGGATTTCCAACCTGGCAAAACTTTTTTTCCATGAATTATCTAAGAAAGGTAGGTCTATTAACCCATGTGGTAACATTGTACTGATTGGTTATTGGTCATTTCTCTTGCACATACCATCTCATTTTCTTTCCACATGCAGGAAGCAACCCAATTTATAATTTACTCCCAGACATACTAGGCAAATTGTCAAATCAGAATCTGAAGAGGGAGTCCTTTTATAATATTATGCAGTTTTTAATTGGTTCCATCCAAAAGGTATAGATTACTTAAGCTCTTTTGGAAAGTATATCTTAAAGATTATTTGCTCAATCTTCTATATATTGGATCTTATTCAGGACAAACAAATGGAGGCTCTTGTTGAAAAGCTTTGCAATAGGTTCAGTGGAACCACAGGTATGTTTTCTCCGAGTTCAGGTCTTTTTCCACTCTTAAAACAGAAGTAAGTCCATGTTTTGCTTTTATTTTGTTGATGTGAGTAGTATTATTGACAGTAATAATGTTCACCTGTTCCGGGTATCCTCTTTGACCGCAGATGTTAGGCAGTGGGAATACATCTCTTACTGTCTCTCTCAGCTGACATTTACTGAAAAGGGAACAAAAAAACTCATTGAGTTATTTAAGGCATATGAACATGTCCTTGCTCAAGATTCTGTGATGGACCATTTCAAAAGCATAATTAACAAGGTACTGTTTTTCTTTGGGCTTGCAACTCATTTATAGGATTTGCTGATGTATTCCCCTTCCCGTCTGACCTCAAACAGGGTAAGAAGTTCGCAAAACCAGAACTTAAACTGTGCATTGAGGAGTTTGAGGAGAAGGTTAATAAATTTCACATGGAAAAGAAAGAGCAAGAAGAGACTGCAAGAAATGCTCAAATTCATCAACAGAAGGTTGATAACATGGAAAATCTTGTCACGGTTAGACATGAAGATGAAGCGGGGGAAGATAGCGTTACTGCTAAAGGTTGGTGCAATTCCACTTGCTGATGTTATAATGCCATTAAGATTTGTATTTGATGAAACTATATTATGGGCCGTTCAACAGAATGATAGAGATGGTTCTAATAAACACCTAGTGACTTGGACGACCTTAAAGAGAAATGGATCTTAATCATAGCATTAGATCATGAATTGTAACCCGATGACTCCCTTTATCTTTTAATGCAAGAGTGACATATCAAGTTCTACAGAAGCATCCCTGATAAGTTGTTTTTTTCATTGTGGATGGATAATAGGCGAATTTAGAGGACCTGTTCTTTAATATATGTAACTCCACATTCTCCATTAGTGCTTGTCAATTTGGTATTGGTGCCAAGGCATAAGATATCTATTTTTGACCACGGAATATGTTTACTGTCGAATGTCGACTGTCGTCATTCGGTTATCTATCATAACATGAGTTACCTTCTCACGAAAAACAGATGGTGAAGTCATTGATGAGGGAATGGGAGGTATGATTCACTCTCCAAAAGATGTATCGGATGTTAAGTTGGAAGAATCACAAGGACAGTCACGGGCTTCAAGTGAAGTTATAGAGACAGAGCCTGGTGCAGTTGAAGTCCAATCGCCAAGAATTTCTCCAAAAAGTAAGTGTTGCCTAAAACTTCTTCATGAAACTTTAACCAAATGCCTTTGCAATTATTATAATCTGCGGCAATTTGCAGAGGATCCCAAATCCAGGGTAAAGAAAAGCAACCTAAAAGATCAAAACAGTGATACGTCTTTATCTACCAGACGAAGCACCAGGCTGAGACAGAGGTACGCCTTGTGTAACACTGCGTCCTATTGCACTTCGTGCATGACGAGAAATTCTTGAGAACGCTTAACTGAAGTAATTATAGCTGTTTGGTTTGGTAGTGGTAAGAAAATTATTCACTTTCAAAGCTCATGCAGGTAGGAGAAAGGGTGGTATATCCTGGACGGAGGGCGCTTGCTTTCTCTCTGCAATTTTTACTTTTTATTTTTCTCTCGAGGTTTGCCATAGTTCAGGAGCTTGTAACTTTTTGTATGCTGATATGACTCAGATATGTAGAAGAATGCATACATTAGTATTAGTATGTAACATGTATAATAATGGTACGAGAGTAGACAAGTGGCAGAAGCTGCGGAAATACCATGATCAAAAGTTCGGATCCTTTGAAGAAGTAAATCTTTCTGGAGAGCCTTTCAGGAGCTCCGGAGCTTTATTGGATCCGGGTCCTCCTGCAGATCAAACAATTGTAAAGGTTTAAGAATCTCCGGTGAAGATGGATCAGAGATTTTTTTTTTCCCTCCTTTGTGCTATACCGGTTTGAGAAGGCCGGTTCGGACCAGTCCGAAATAGGTTTAACTCAAAACAATGTCATTTTAATTCAAAACTTGATTGATTATCCCTATATTTACTCCTTTACGGGTGTTGTTTCTTTATGAAATCATTACTTCATTAATTGATTCTAGTTTTATCCTAATTTTTAACAAAAATATTGATAAACGAATGATATTTTTTTGGTCATTAGAACTTGTAATCTTTATAATAGTTAAATTATATATTGTACATAAATTAGTTAATAAATCAATAAAATGGATTCATTTGAAAAATTATTTGTTTATTTATATTTATGTTTTGAGATTTTTTTTTCAAATTGAATTTTAACTTGACAAAAAATTTAGTTCGATAAATTATGATAAGATTTTAACCGTTCTAAATCTAACTCCGAGTAACTTGAACTTAACAAATTAAGTCAAATTGAACCATATTTTTGAATTGAAATTTCCAATCAAATTTATTGTAAACCCTACTGTTGCTTTGATACGAAAAATGAGAAAATGACATGAAAATAAAAGGCATCACCAAACCACCAACCAACCTAACCTCCAGCCGTGGCATATGATTATAAGTGTAGAGAGCACTCCAACTACCATATACTCCTTACCCAACACTACCTCTCTTCAGTCCTTCAACATATTCATTCCTACGCTCTGAACCACACAACACACAACAACAACAATGCAAGGAGGACATATGGTGGTCGAAGAGCCTCTCAGGCTTTCTTCAATTCTAAATTCTTCAAACCTTGTAAGCTCTCTACCTCTTCAAACGTTTGATTTTACATTTGTATGTAATGACTTGAAATAACTTTTCTGGTTGATTTCCAACAATTTCTTCTTTTGGTAGAGATTTTGTAAGAACCAAGAAGCAAGTAGCATGTGCTAATCTAAGACAGCAGGACTGGTTGAATTCTGTATATCCATTGAAAGATGCTAAACTCTCAATTGTTTAACAAGTTCGAAACTTAGTCATTTTAAGGTTAACTCGTTGATTTCGAGCAGAGTTGGACTAAAATTGACATCTCTAGACTGAATGATCAAAGAGAGCTCTCAAGACCATTGTGTCATCTTGGTATAAAGTTGGTCTGATCACATGAATATAAACTCCATTAACTTTGAACTTAAACCAGCTCCAGCTTTCAGGGAGGTGTTGCAACAAGAAACATCACCAATAATTAAAAACACACACACACACACACACAAACACACACCGTTATCTGTCTGAAAATTACATTTAGAGCTTATGTTCTTTCAATCTAAAACTGCGCAGAGCAGTTTACCTTCACTAACCAAAATTGTTGGAACACTGGGACCAAAGTCACGCTCTGTTGAGACTATTGAGGAATGCCTGAAATCTGGAATGTCAGGTAATTGTGCTCTACTTAATTAAGCATCTGATTCTTTCTCTTCGTTCATTTTTTCTGCTTAAGCTCTTGTTTTACCTCTTCTTTTGTCTATTCAGTTGCCCGATTTGATTTTTCTTGGTTGGATGCTGACTACCACCAAGAAACTCTTGAGAATTTGAGGATAGCAATGAGGAATGTCAAGAAACTTTGTGCTGTAAGTTCAATAGAACATTTTGAGCTTATTATTATGTGTTCTAACAAGGTTTTAAATTACGATAAGTACGAGCGATTACGATAATTATGGACGATTCAGAAGAAATTGTGTCAATTTCATTTTCAGGTTATGATGGATACAGTGGGACCTGAACTTCAAATTAGTAACCCAACTGGGAATCCAATTGAACTGAAGGCAGATGATCATGTGATTATCACTTCAAATGTTACCAAACAACCATCAGCTCAAGTTTTATCTGTTAACTATTCTGGACTTGTTGAGGTGTGTATCAAATTGCATCTTAATTTTTTGTGAAAGATCGAACTGCAAAAAATACCTTCACATATTCATATAATGTCGTTGTATACTGAATTCTGATAGGTTTGTTCTACTAATGGTGCTAAATATGTAATATGAGAATCACAATGCACAAGTTGTAGCCTTTCTACTGATTCATCATCATCTCCATGAGTGAAAATTGCAGACTGTCAAGGAGGGCGATACCATTTTTCTTGGACAGTATCTTGTCACAGGAAATGAATCCACCTCTGTGTGGCTTGAGGTGAAGATGATTTCAAGTTTTTCTTTTTGATCTTTTTATCGCTGATCGAAGTGCCAGGGCCCAGTAACCAGACTAGACTGATCAGGTATTGTTTCACTTAAACCACCAGGTACTGCAGAAGAAAAGTGATGAAGATGTCATCTGTCTCGTGAAGAACACTGCAACTCTTGCAGGATATATGTTTACCATGCATATTTCTCAAGTTCCTCTCAATTTGCCTACTTTAAGCGACAACGATAAACAGGTATAATTGACACAATTGTAAGTTTGTTTTTTGTCTCCTCTTCAAGTACCTTCCTCTTGTTTGTGGAATTGACTCTTTCTAGGAACTAGTGCATGAAAGCTTCATAATGTGCTTGAGATCACAATCCATAACCCTATGATGTCTAGTCACAACCATTAACAGGATTGAGGTTGCAGATTGCAAGCTAAAATCATCTACATTTGACAAAATCTATAAGACCGTTCTCATTTGACTTTAATAACGATTTAAGATTTTGATTTTAGTGGTTGGTGACAAAGCCTTCGACAGAAGTTCAATAAAGGATCTTTTTTTTTAATATTTTAAACTAATTTAAAATTTTTTGTTTTTGTTGAAAGATGTTAAGAGGATTACTAATGGTTCAATTCTGTTGAATGGTTAACTGTGATATAAGATTATCTCGAAGTGGGGAGCTAAGAACAATGTTGATTTCATTTCACTACACTACACTCGACATGCAGAAGATGTGCGAGAGGTCAGTCTTCCTTTGTTTACATCTGATTACTTCAAATAAGTAAGAAAACTGTGCACTCTTACAGACAAGTTTGGTTCCACTATGTTATTCAGGTTGTAATAAAAACTGAGTCCATGATTGTTCTTTGCTCTTACTTGTAGCTCAGAGCTTTCCTGGATGAACAAAACCTGCACCAAACACAGATATTTGCCAAAATTGAGACTGTAGAGGTGAGTGATATGGTATAAACTTCGATGTGAATCAGTCTGTGCTCTGAATTCCCATTTGATCTGTGAGCTTCTAGTGGAATGCGTATATTGTTATGGCTTTTTCTGACTTTCAAGCCAAAATATTGTAACTTTGTCCAACGTTTGGCGTCTGACGATCAAATCAAGTTAGTATTCATGTCATATTACCCGTATCACACCAGGGTCTGAAGCATTTTGATGAGATCCTGGAAGAAGCAGATGGCATTATCGTTTCTCGTGGGAATTTAGGAATTGACTTGCCCCCAGAAAAGGTGGGGAACTTGGTGCATGGTATTCAAGTCTATATTTTTGTTGATCCTTCTGCTTTACCAATGCCTCGTCTAAATCTTCATTGCAGGTTTTCTTGTTTCAGAAGTCTGCTCTATATAAATGCAACATGGCTGGAAAACCTGCCATTATTACTCGAGTAGTTGATAGCATGATCGGAAATCTGCGACCGACTCGTGCTGAAGCCACAGATGTTGCTAATGCTGTACTTGATGGTAAGTGAAATCACAGTTATAAATTTCTAGTTTTTTCTTGACTACTTGGATACCTCTTGAAAGAGCTGCAATTTCTTCTTGTACTACTTCTTAGGAACTGATGGTATACTACTAGGTGCTGAGACACTTACAGGTCTGTACCCCATTGAGGCAATAAGGATTGTGGGAAGGACTTGTGCAGAAGTAAGTGCTCATGATCCTTCTATTTTCCAGTGCATACAACTTTTCAAAAGTATAATCTGCTAACCCGGGCAACCATGGAAATGATCGAAAAGAATGGGAACTTGGAAAGAAATAAGCAGAAAAACAATAATGTTGCAACACTGACTAAATACTTGGAAGAACAATGACTCTCTCGCTTGGAACATCATATGGTTATGGAACTGTGTACCTTGTTCTATTTCATGTAGGCTGAAGCTGTGTACAATCAATCCCTTCATTTTAAGAGAATTGTCAAGCACGTTGGAGAGCCTATGTCTCATGCTGAATCAGTTGCATATTCTGCGGTAATAAAATCACCTTCTTTTTCTTATTCCGTACCAAGTTCTTGTTTCTGATGACCATTTATCAATCGAAGGTACGTGCCGCTGTCAAAGTCAAGGCTGCACTCATTGTTGTCTTCACATCCTCAGGAAGAGCAGCAAGGTTCTCTTGCACATTCTTGTGTTGGTTTAACAATGGTCAACTTTGTAGAACACAGTATTACTAGCTGAATATTGCACTCATACTGCTAGGTTGATAGCCAAGTACAGACCACCAGCGCCAGTGTTTGCGGTGGTTGTTCCTCGCCTTAAAACAAATTCTTTGAAATGGTCGTTGACCGGTTCAGCTCAGGTAACCAAAAACCCTTCTAACCGTTTTAGTTTCATCAGCCAGCGACCTGAAATAAGCATTCATCTCGCTTTCCAGGCTCGTCAATTACTCTGTGTCAGGGGAGTTTATCCTGTACTGGCAAGTCCTAAAGTTGTAAGTATCAAATTCTAACATAGCTACTACATGGAAAATCTGTTTTGATGGTCGTATATATCTATTATGATCTTTCTTTTTCTGCTTCCTTCTCGCCTACAGGCTACTTCAGGCGGATCAAGCGAAGAGTCAGGGTTGAAATTTGCCCTTGATCATGGTAAATCTCTGGGATTGCTCAAACCTAATGACCAAATTGTTGTTTTCCAAAAGATTGGGGACTCTTCAGTCGTGAAGATTGTAGAGCTTTCAAGTTAATTTCCTCTTTTCACCAAGTGGTTGCTCAAGCCTACATTCCACTTCTGTTAAAACTCATTGCCAGATAACTAAGGTCATAATCTACCCCGTTATAGTGTTACAATATCGGTATATGTTGAATCTCAATAGGTTCTATCAATTTTGATGTTAATATTCCAACAATCTTGGAAATCTGTCCTATTTGGGTCTCATACAAACAAAGAACAAAACAGAAAAAGGATCTAATCAACTAGTACCATCAAGCCTTTTACCTCACACAAGAAATATGTTTAATATCAGTATAATTAGTACAACAATCATCAAACAGAAAACACCACCACCTGGTTTTAGTTCTACACTTGAGAGCTCTAAGTAATAACTCCGTGAATCTCGGTACAGTGTTTTCCTCAAAGTGCTAGTCAACTAGTAACATAATCAATGCACAAACTTAATAATACCGGTTTGTAGTTGTTTATATTTCTTCCTCCTCGAAGGGGTCTCTTTCTGGATAGTCACCAACCTAGAAAAACGACAAGATTGTCACCCCAGATGCAAAGAGAAATCATGCAGCAGAATATAAGCCACCAGAAGAAGTATGTAGCTGCATGCTGGATATTACTCGAGTACTATGTCAAATCAATGAATGACTTGTGCGGAAGTCCAGAATGAGACATTAAGATGGTCTGCTAATAAACATATTTCAGTCTACTGGAAGAAACAACATCAGTGACAATATCAACAGGCTTCTTATTTTGCACAAAAGAACATATTGTTAAAATCCTAACGGTTCTAATAGAAAATCATTTTCTAGTCATCAATAAAATGCACGTCTAACAAGGACAAACACGAAAGGTCTTTTGGCCTTTCCTACTGAAGATCAAAGATCTTCATTGGCAATAATTACAGTTATCGGTCGAGGCTGAAGCATGATAAAACACTGAAGCTCTATACCCCAGTTGAATCGTGGTATGCAACAAAACTAAAGGATCATCATAAAAAGCTTTTATAGGTACCTTTACTTTGTCTGGCCTAACCATGGCACCATGAAGAGGAGGGCATTCAAAATAGCGTGTCCCCTTCACGCTGAAACATGACGAAAAAATGATTAAACAAAATAATCAAGAAATAGTACGAGGTCACACAGAAAATATAGGTTTACGTTGCATAAATAGTACAGGACAAGTAACTACTTGACAGCCATAAACTGTGGTCTTAAGGCTCAAAATTAACACACAGTATGATATATGTGATATCATCTTGAATTATCGATAATCAACAAACATCAACAATCTCAAACAAAGTATTCTTGCGGAACCAACAAGTCATGCAAAGCTAAAATGTTAGGAAGCACATCAACACAGAAAGACAGAGAGATGTACATACACGCCATCATGTTTTCCCAAGGGTTCATCGTATTGAACTCCAACCCAGAAACCAGGTGCAATAGACTCTGCTCGACCAACATATTTGACAACCCCTCTTTTAGCTCCAGGCTCAACTTCACATCTATCTCCCACCTACTTGCCAAAGGCAATGAAAATGGTAAAAGAGTAAACATTGGCATAAAAAATCAAGTTTGGAGCACTGCATAATTTTTAATGAAAATTTGATAAAGAATGAAGACTACAATTGAAATCCTAACACAGATAGGGCGACAACACCAGAAATCAGGTAAACTTCTTGCCATTATTTGGCTTTCACGTTTTCCACACTTCCCAAATCACCAATAGTTCCTCGACAACACCATCTAGAAATTAGAGAATGATATTATGGAATCAACCAACCTTAATGTTTGCACACAAGTCTTCCATGTAGTTATCCTTTATCTGTCAATAAAGATGACTCAGAAAGGTTAACATCCACTTAAATCTACAGATAACCACGGTTTCCAAAAGATAATATACAAGGTAATAGAAGCTAAATCATACTGGTCATTGGATATGATGTCTGATCAGTTACAATAGAACATCTAAACCTTGGTTTCTGATATTGGGAGGAGCCCTTAACTCAAATTTGCCCCCTAATGTTCTCTATTGAGATTGTGAAGAACAGAGTGAAAAAAAAAAAGAGAGGGCTTGATCAATACTGAAGACCCTTGTATCATTTATATAGAAGTAATTACATAGGGAAAAAGACCTTACTAATAAATAGGAAATCACACACTAGAGAGGGAGATCATACTCTCCCTAATATAGATATTTCCTAACAGAGGTAAAGAACACAAATAAGAAGCAACACAAACAATTCAAAGCAGAAAATTTTCCATATAAAAGCGTCACCTTGGGCTCAAATGCTGACGGATTCTGAGAAGCAATTTTTTCTTTAAATTTTCGAAAGGTGCCTGAAGACACAAATAGCTTGTAAACTGGTGAGCAAATATACCCCCAAAAGCTGTTTCTTATTAAAGGCGGTGCACAAGTTATGATGAAAAAATGGTATCTTGCTCTCATGAAAAAGCAGACCAGAAAAAGGTAACCATAGCATAGTACGTTCAAAGACAAAAGTAAATGTTATGCAAGATACAAAGTAAAAAATATAAGCACTCTTGCTAAATGAAACCAGTCAAATTTTATGCTGTATTAAAAGAATATTATAGTCCAGTAGCGTGAACTCAGCGAAAAGGAAAAGAGAGTTAAAACTATGCAGCCCACCAAAACCATAAATAGTGAAGAAGCTGATGTCAATCACCCTATTTGTTTCATTTAGACTCTCGATTCTCTCTCAACAGCTTTCGGAAAATAGCATCAGACCTGCAGGAAATATTGACCTACTATTATCTACCATCTACAGACACATTAGCCTCAACCTTATTCGAACTAACTCAAGCCATTCGACATTCTGAAAGGGAAATTAAGCTCCACAAACATGATACAACGAAAAATTAAAATAATTTGCTACTAAAATTGTTCCAATATTCAAAAGTTACCATCACGCTTCACATAATCTGCTTCAGAAATTGTGTATTTCTCCACCAATGAAGTATCTTCAAGCCAACCACCGGATGTTACAGATGATGGGTCAAGATCTATTATGTGTAGCCGAAACCTTTAAGCAGGAAGGAAAAATCATTAGCCAGTCAACTCAGTAAATGCAAAACTTACATCTTCTGTTTCTCATGCTTAAAACACATTAAATGAACAAGTGCCACCCACTAAACAAAGAAAGACATTTGCATTATCAAACATATGACTGAAATTCTTACAAATGTGAGTGGATGTACAACAAACTATGCTTGAATGCACAATTCGATATAAATCAGAATTCAATCGCGATTATAATATTTATTGCTATCTAAGTCAAACTCCATATAACAAGATCAGTATGAAGATTTTCTCAGTACCTACCAATAACTATGAGAAAAAAATATCTCTACCGAACCCTAGATTTATACTTTTCACATGCAACCGACCTTATGTTGATCCTTTTTTTTGTAGTTTCCAGATCTATAATAACTTCAATACGAAGAACTCTTTTAGGCATTGCAAAGATTCCACCAGTTTTACATATTAATGTTGAACATATGAAAACAGTAAACTATGAAGAAAAACAGAAAAAGAGCAAAACAAGTGCAACACCCAATACTCAAACATAAAAAACTTAATATGAGAAGCATGAGAAAAAACCCGTCTAAAGGAGAATAAAGTCCAAGGGGTCTAGAATTATCAATCAAGTCTGCAACTTTGTTTTTAGCATCATCGTAAAGCTCGAGACTCATGGAGTTCACTGACGTCCCACATTTCTTCCACAGCTTTTCTTTCACAGATTCCACGCTAGACTACAGTTTTTTTTTTCAAAAATTCAAAGAAAAACTCGAATCATATCCAAAAGGAGATAGAAACAAAAACGTAGAGCTAAGTTCAACTGAAGAATCGCTACCTGAAGCGAGAAGCGAATATCGGCTGAGAAGGTTTTGAGATTGGAGTGAGTGACTCGCAAAAGGACCGAATCGTCGGCCTCAATCTGAAGCCGAGACCCCATCACTTGTTTCAAGACAGGTGTGAGAAAAGACGGGCCCTTTCAACATGCTAAGAAAAAAGACTTATCCTTTATAATTTAACAAAGAAAAAGAGAAAGCAAAAGTCCACATTGTCCTTAAGCGAACGCCTACCCGTTTGGCTAGAGGGAAAGAGTTTGACGGGTCTCGTTAAGAAAGCATGAATACTCCATTTGTGCCGATTCATGAAGCACTATGTCTATGATCCCACAAACCCCACCCCGATAAAGCCATGGACGGGAACTGGTATACTTGATGAAATCGTAGCACCAAAACCAGTCAAGAAACAGACAAACAACCATCATTTCAGTACGTCACTGATGCTACAACAGATGCAAACTTTAGCTACCAAATACATGTTAAAAGACTCCACGGATGGAAGTATTCTTCAAGTGATCAAGAAAACTATCAATTTCAGCAGGCTGACGCAGGACACAAGGCCTACGGTACGACAAAGGACACTTTAGAACTTTCGACTGTGTCTTAAACTGAAAAAATTTCTGAACGCATATGTTTTGCATAGTTGAGCGAATGTCTTTTGCGTCATCCGTCAAATCCCAAGTATTAGATTCTATTAGAAAACTAGCATCTCATAGATTTGCTACATAATTGGGTTGATACTGTATATTTGTTGTAATTCTAATGCTTGAAATTGTAGTTTTGATCAAATTCTAAAATTACAAAATCCAAACTCAGCCTTAGGAACCATTATAATGGAGTATCCTTCTACACTGTTATAAATATAATACATAGAATTAAGCTCCAATTCCGAAATTTTGGGGTGCAAAGGCAGCCTTAAATTTCGTATACAAATGGAATTGATAGCACTTAAAAATTCAACACTGAGTGTTCGATTTCAGTTGCAAGTTAGCATAACTTGGTTGGTTTTATCACAAACTTGGTAAAGTCGTGTGTTCCTGCGTCCTGTGTATACAGTTCCAACAAATTTGGAATTCATGTTGCGTGTACTGTACAAAACATGATAAGGATGCATGTCCTTTCTTACCCAGATAAAAGCACCAGTCCTTCTAGTTTTTTTTTTTTTTTTTGTGGCAAAGGATAAGCCTTTGATCTACTACAGGTATGTATCGAAGTTGACCAACTTTTGATCCAACAGCATAAGAACAAAAGCCAATTGGTTAAACAATAGAGTCCCAGTCAATCACCACCGCCACCTGATCTTCTATCCTATTCCCACCCAATTTTACTCACTTCCATCTAGTCCACGTGTCAACATCCCGGCTTTTTTTCCCACTTCCTTACTAAGTTACTAACAATTTAAATTTAACCATGATCAGTTAAACTGAAGCAGGCAGAAAGGCTCAATCTTTATGCGTTTAGAACCCTGCTCTAATTTGCTCGATCCCAAGTCTTCTTTATATAAAGGGTAAGAGTTATCTTGAGCTAGTGAATCGAAATTATCCATTTAGTTTTGTTCAAGTTATCGTTCTTTATCCAACGTATATCTTGATTAGGTGTTATCTGTTTCCTTTTGTTGGAGTTCTTTTCTTTTCTTCTTCAACAGTATCGCTTGATTGTATTGAAAGTATATTAGAATACATTCATATGTTGTGTATATGTGCTTTTCTAACTCATATTATAGCCGTTACTGTTAATTCATGGGGTTTCAAGATTTCGGGTTTCTTGTGGATTTCGGTGACCATTGGGGGCTACTTTCTTGTTGTTTAGTTTCTTGTTTCGGTGACTTTTGTGGGGTTGGATGTGCTAAATTGTCCAGTATTTGAGTTTAAACTTTTAAAATATCAAAGCTTCTCCAGACTAAAGCTTGAATTTGGAACTTTTTGAGTTTTAGCAGTTTCCGAGAGATTAGTAGACGTATCACCAGAAGTTATAACTTTCAGTTTTCAATTTTTTTCTTTGCCAGATGAAATTCTGCAATTGTATCTTCAAAGACTGTAGCCTTTCAATGTCTTTTTCCTATTTACATGAAATGCTTGAATTGTCACATCAAAGATATGCTTTGAATTTTTCGTAATATACATTCTGTGTTTTCTCTTCTTGGTGTCTTACAGTTCCAATTTGAGTTTAAGCTCAATAGCCCATGACTAGTTTGATGCACATGTTTCACAAATAATCAGGTGGAAGAATGATAAAATGGAAAATATTGGTTGTTTTGTTGTCTCTTTCTCTCCCATTTCATTTTTTAAATAATTAAGGAACCTAGGGAAGTCGGTTGCTTGAGTTGAACGAATGGATCATGAATATTTTGTGTGGTTGATAATAGTGATTCTCAGGATATTTTGTGTGGCAAGTGGTAACATGTCGTGCATGTTGAATAGTATTGAAGAATTTCCTGTACGGTCAAAAACCATGGATTCTGTGTGGGTTTCAGAACTAACCCAGAACTAATATTGCTCAAAGAAACCATTACTGAGATCGAGACATCTGGCTCATGTATGCTTTGCTGCGTAGGTTGGACCAAATTATGACTGAAGAATTTACGTGTTAATTGATTTGAGGTTGCTGACAAAGGGTGTTAAATTACATTTATTTTGCTCATTTCTTGCTTTATCTGGAAGATTAAGACATGTCAAGTGGACCAGTGAGGAGGGTGTCACCAAGAGATATACAAGTGGTAAGCTGTTAAGCTTTCAGTTCGGTAAAACATAAACCTTGGTGTGTAGCCTTTGCTGTGTGCTTGACATGTGCTGCCTTGTTCTTGAATTTCAGGTGCAAAATCTTATAGAAAGATGTCTTCAGCTGTATATGAACCAGAGGGAAGTTGTGCAAACCTTGTTAACCCAGGCAAAGATAGAACCTGGTTTTACTGAGCTTGGTAAGTACTTACATCAGTTATACAATAATTGACTCTTGAATGCGTGGCATGAATACATTTCATCGGAGTTTATATAGGCCCTGTTTAGCATTCAGCTTGAAACATTCTGATGGTCTTTTTGTTCTTGAAATTATTTATATATTCTGTCACTGTATGCCATATTCTTGTTTCTTTAATTTTCTATGACTAAGTTGAAATTCTGTCCCAAAGGTGAGATCACATTGTTTCTAATCATGTGTTACTTAACATGGACAACACATGAATGCTACCACTTGCATAGATAATGTTCATATGTTTTTGTGTGACTGACCAGTGGTTTCTGAAGTTTGTATTTATTAATTGTTAGCAACTTTTGTTTGCTAAGGCAAAAAGCTTAAAGTGATCTTGAAAAGATATGCCAAAGTTCATCGACCTGTAACTCGGAAAAGTATGTCCAATCTCTAGTTGCAGTGGTGATACTAGTTAAGTTGTCCAGATTTCCTATAACCTAATTCGAACATCTAGGAATTGAAAACCATTTTATAGGAGAAGAAAGTATACATAACCTCCAAATTTTCAGAGAAGCGTTCCAAGATCTTGCTAATCTCTTTTTTGCAACAAGTGGATCCTTCAATGGCACCATCTGTTCTGTAGAACAAGGTGGAGCTTGAGTTTAGCTAGTGAGTTGGTTATTTAAATATGCATGAATTTCATCGGTTGTCTACCTTTATAAAATCATACTTTAGCAGTAATGAAGTAGCAATCTCTAGGTGTACTTCCTTATTGTAATTTTCCAACTTTGATTCCCAGTTTGGAAAAAGCTTGAAGAAGAGAATCGCGACTTCTTCAACGCTTATTATCTAAGATTGGTGGTGAAGCAACAAATAAGTGAATTCAATAAGCTTCTTGAGCAGCAGGTGCAATTAATGCGTCAGATAAATCCAACTGTTGTTGCTCCTTTACCCACTTCTAATGGATCCCGTATTACACCAAGTAAGATTTCTTTTGAACTGCTTAACAAGATGTTCTAATTACATCGGTTGAATTTAGTTATTTGGATGTGCTTTTTCTCCGTTTTATGGGTTAAAGATTCAAGTATCATCCAAAATTTTTGTATTAAATTGTTTGGTTGGAAGTTGGACTAACCTATATGTTTGAAAAATAAAAGAAAGAAGAGAAAGGATGGCTTTGCATATGCTCCTGTGTTCTGTGTTGACATTTCAAGTGTTAACCTTTTCGTGTCATCAGTGCACCGGAACTCTGCATGCTATGGCCTGGAGCATACAGGGCTATCGTTGAAGTCGGAGAACATGCACCAGCAGATGTCTTCAGGTTTACCTAATACATCGATTAATGGTGGATCGACATTGAACCCAAATATTCTTCCTACTGTCGAAGTGTCTGCTAATTCCAACAGACTCGGTTTCCCACAGAATATGCTTTCGACACATAGCACAAGTATGGGTCTCATGCAAGGACTTAATAACCAAATGCTCATATCAAAAGCTGGTTCTTCAGGTTCTTCCACTTTCATGTTTGGCGCTGATGGCAATGCCATAGAAGCATGCCCACCAAACGCAGATGCATCAGTTGCTGCAACATTCAGAAGTTTGGAGTCCAACTCACAAGCTTTGAATAACCCCCTGCTCGACGCAGACGATTATTCTTCTGGATTTCTGAGTCAATTGTCTCAAAATTTAAGTTTCTCGGATCTGTCAAATGATTTTGCCCAAATTTCAGGTTTGTTTTATCTTCAATTTCCCCCTGATCCAAATATCTGTTTCATCTGTACTTGTGGGCATGAACAGTTGTGCCTGATGTATGCAAGCTTTCAAGGTCATTTGACAGTGCTATTTAATACATCTTCACTTCTCTTTGTTTTGCTTCTTTCATTCTGGATTATCATTTCAGATATGTGATGATGTGGTTGAGAGTTAACCGCCTGTCTTATGCATTTGACTATTAGTTGGCCTAGAGTTAACCGCCTATCTTATGCATTTGACTATTAGTTGGCCTAGAATACATGCATGCATAATGAACAATTTTGCAGATTCTGGTCCACAAAATTTTGGATTTTTAAGTAGATTCAATATTTTGTTTAAAAATATGCAGAAATATTGGAGAGCTACTCTAGATCACCTGTAATAGGACAGGACTATGAAAGCTTCCTAGGTTCTTTGGAAATAGATCGCCAAGGTTAACTTTCTGTCTCTTTCTTGTTCTTTTCACACCATACACACCTGAAAGCTAACCCTAATGCCTAACTTTACAGGAGGTGGTAGAAGACTGGACACTATAGCGGAAGGTGTGAGTTATAAGTTTGGGTCTGACTAGCCTGGTGAGTTCTCTGTGCATGTTATGCTACTTGGATGCCTGCCGCTCAGGTTTCAGTGCTGGTATTGCTTGCTAAGGATGGTATCAATACCGTTTTCCTTTAAGCTGTTATTCTATATTTGTCTTTGCTATCAAATTTATGCCCATTAATGTGTCATTGATTGCAGTTTTATGCCAGCACTTGCTCTACACATCAGAAGTTGATTAGAATTTTATACAATTTTTTCCTAACTTGCAGTTTCAGATGAGAATGCAACATTTCTTTTC
Source organism: Erythroxylum incrassatum (assembly GCA_026546855.1). Taxonomy (NCBI): domain Eukaryota; kingdom Viridiplantae; phylum Streptophyta; class Magnoliopsida; order Malpighiales; family Erythroxylaceae; genus Erythroxylum; species Erythroxylum incrassatum. The sequence continues at coordinate 1,518,144 of JANVCL010000003.1, read as the reverse complement.
ATTCATCTGAGATTTAAACTATATCTTCCAGATTTCATTACCTTTTTGTTAGATTGTATGTTTTAATCAATACCTGATCGTGTTACCAAGTCATAACTATAAACACGATAAAATCTTCATTGGTTTTCTCTGCATTTGTTAAAATGTGGAATGCCAATTTTTAAGGCTGAATACATCACAAACTAATGCCATATCTCTGAAATAGGTTCTTCAGCTATCCATATGTTAGTATCAATCGAATTGAAACACTTCGCCTAAATCGAAAAGCTTGAAAATATTTCTTTTTCTGTGTATTTCTTGTGACATTTTTAATGTGGACCCAGCAAATAACTCTCTCTCTTGTTTTCATATTCTATTTGGCTTTCTGTCTAGTTACCTAACATCTGCATAATTTTGTTTTTGATTTTTATTGCAGGTTCCTGCAACTTCGGATGGCTTTGTATATAGCTTTTACATTTAGAGCTGCTTGGAGAGGTATTATTGGTGTGTATAGTTTGACTGACTAGTAGACAGTAGGATTTGCATTAGATAAAAGTTCACAAAATAACACAAAACAGGTTTTTACAAAAGGGGAAATCCATGGGCAATTGTCCTTGTTCATAGTCGTTATGGATTCTGTATAGTAGAGTTTGTGGTGTACTAGACAAGTGGCCAAACAAGATCATAAATTTCCATGTAAAGTTCTTGTTAGCCTGATTCTTGATGATGACTTGTCATTTCCACTTTTGCCATACTACCATTATTACAATCTGCAGAGTGCGCCTGAAAAGCTGAAATGCTAAAAAAGGAAGATTTGCAGATGAGAAGTAAGTAACAGACTAGTGTAACTGTATTTCAACCTGAAACTGATAAACTAGAAAAACGAACTTACTGGTTGAATAAAGGGACGTTCAGGAACATAAATAATTTGGAATAAGATTATAACAATTGTCCTCTTCTATCTGAGCATTATGCTTGAGTTCAAACGTAAGGGTGGATGATGGAGACTTTTGCAGCAATTGCATCTACTCCTTAAAGGCTGTTTATCCACTGGAATCTACCTTTCCTTCTAATAGGTAAATTGCAATGCTGTAATGTTAATTATGCAGCCGGTGATAGCTAAATGATGTCTAAAGAACTGAATTGGTATGCTGCAAAAAATGTGCATCTCTTGCATGAATATCATACTTTATCTTAAAACAAGAGGAGGAGAAAACAGCATGGATATCTACTAAGAAAGCTCTACCAAGTGACATAAATCGGTTGACAGATCAGTAGAAAATACTGTAGAATGGTGAACGTGAAACTGAATTACTAATGTAAAGAAGTGATTTATACACATTGTCAAGTAGAACAGTTTTTTTTTTCCCTGTTATGCTCTTCTAGATGGGGAAGAGAAGACTTGATCATATCCTACATACAATGTTGCCTTTCTTTCTTGTTTTTTGATTGGCTAATTAGCATAACAAAATTGGAAAGGACATTTCATGTCAAAATGTGTACGTGAAAACAATTCTATTCTACACTGCTATTCAGCCTATAATCAAACTCATTTAAAGAAGAAAAAGGAATTTACCTAAATTACATTGTTAAGGAAACTTTTCGTAAAAAGGGGAAGAAATAAACTGAAGATCCGAGATTGATTAGCTAACAGTGGCGATGCCATTGTATCTTGGTCTTGTTCTGTCTGGTGAAAGCCCTTCCTCCACAACCTTCCTCTTATTATCAGACACTTGTTGGTGGTGGTGGTGGTGGTGGTGCTGAGGCTGTGTCTGTGACTGTTGCTGTTGCTGTTGATTTGATGTTGATTGTGGTTGTTGATGTTCTGAAGGTTGCCGTGCTTGTGATTGGCTCTCTGTATCTTCTACCTCATGTTGGCTTTCTTGGTGTTCTTGTTCCTGATTCTTAACTTTGGTTTTCATCATATAAGGTATAAGCCTATTCAAATCTGACAATTGTACTGGCTTCAGGAAGAATTCTTCTGCTCCTTCCTCTAAACATCTGTTATCAAATCAGTTTCTTATTTATCAGTTTTCACAGCCCCAAAGAACTGTAGACCCCCTAAAATATGCCAGAACAGGATGTAGAAACTAAAAGAAATCAAATTAAGCTGGATATGGTCCTTTTTTACCTGGTGATTCTTGAAGGGACATTCTCAGATGACATAATAACTACAGGTATGTTTCTCAATGATGAAGATTCCTGAAAGTTCACAGGAAGAGAAAAATGAGAATCTGTAACCACTTTCTTTTACGATGGGATCTAACTGAGCTTATAAAGTTTCCAGGGAACTTTAACAATGTGTATGTCTAAAAGGATACATATCTTGAACAAGATCTGTTTAGATAAAAGATAGGTGGCAAATATTCTCGAGTAACAAACACTGACATAGTGACATTCCTTGGCAAGTGGCAATAAAAGGAAAAGAAAGGAAATTGTCAACTAGCAAATTCACATAATTCAGATATGAAAGCGTTACAATATAGGAAAGAAATTGAAGGAACCTATCTTGCCAGTTGCCAGGAATAGAATGGATCTTAATAGGAAAAGTTTAAACAAAAGAGGAACGAAATATAATGATGATTGGTAATGGAAACAAAGGGATAGAAACCAAAAGGCACACCTTTACTTTCTTGAGCAAATCATAGCCGGTCATGCCAGGCATACAGTAATCAGTAATGATAAGATTCACTTCCACTTCCTGTAAAACAAACAAAACAATAAAGAGAAGAAAAGAATCAGAAACTCAGACAAGAAAGTTGAAGAACAACCAACAAGGAACGTGAGGAATCTCTAACATTTGCAGAGAAAGGGAAAGGAAAAAGAAAGGAAACCATACTTGATGATTGTTTGGAGAAACGGAAGGTGGATTTGTTGCATTGCTTTGTTCATCATCTCCATGCAAACCCAGAAATTCTAGAGCCTTGCTACCAGAATCAACTGTAGTAACTGTCATAACATAACAGAATGCATTTTAATGGGAACCCAACTAGGAAAACTTACAACTAAAGCCAATAAAACGTTAGCAATTCTATTAGGACAGACACAACACCTTGATATGAAGTCTTAAGAAGTTTCTCAATCAGCTTCCTATCTATGAGACTGTCATCAACAGCCAAAACATGAAACTTAGACTCTGCTGCTATAGCCATTGCAGCAGATTCAAGATCCAACCACCAAAGAAGAAGAATTAAGGAGAACTGGAAGATGTATAGATGGAAAAAAAAAACACAAACAAAAACAGGTGCTCTGCTTTTGATTGTTATGAAAGTTGCAATTTAAGGTTTGTTGTGCGTTGAGTTGGTGTTTCCTTATGAGAGGAAGAGGAAGAGAGGAGGAGGAGGACACAAGAGGAGGTTCTTTTGTATTGATCGATATGAAGATGACACCCAACAGAATAGTCACAGCCCCACAAAGCAGGATCCCGACCAGATCTCCTCCCAAATCTTGCAAATTTTCCAAGTTGATTTTAGAAATGAATTACAGACCAAGCAATGTAAGAAGAAGAAAAAAAGGAGAAAATTTTAAAAAAACCCAAGTAGCAAAAATGAAAAAAGATCAAATCTTTACAATGTTCAAGGAAAATGGGAGGTGGGTTTTTCTTTATATATACACAAAAACAGCATGAGCATGAGAATGAGCCAGGAAACAGAAAGAAAATGAAAAAATAGGACAAAACAGAGTCTTTGATGAAATATTGTTTAAAAATATGAGATAGAGAGGGTAAGAGAGAAAAGAAAAAGAGAGAGAGAAATGGGACCCAAGCAAATCCTCCAAGAGATACAGGTGATGTCAGCTTGAGGTGCCTTTTTCTTCTCCCCAATGTGAAATCATGTGGAACTTACCATATCTTGAGCAGGTGGGGAGTGGTGGTGATGGTGGGCAAAGATTGGCCAATTTTCTCACTTTGATTCCCTTTCAAGATTTGTTTCCTATGTATGTCCATGCATCTCTATGCCCCATCTCAAACGCCATCAAATAAAAAAGTTTTTATAATCTATAATTATTAGATATATTCATTAATATCATAAATATTTTATAATAACAATTACTAAAAACAATAAATGATGCCTATATATAGAAATAGAAAAAATTTTGGAGTTTAGTATGAGTTAATTTGATTTGAAATTAAAATATCAGATATGAATTAATTCAATTTTAAATTATACTAAAATTTAAGATTTGGTTCATATACTTCAACTTTTATTATAAAATAATATCATTTTGAAATATTTTATTGGAGTCCAGATAAGATTTGATCTAATTATTATCATCCTTAATTATATAATTGATCTTTATATAACTTCATACATGCACATACTTGGCACATTCATTGATGCATGCATCTACTCTCTTCCTCTTTGGTTGGTGAGAGGTGGCAATTTCTTTCTTGTAACTCATTAGGAAGTTAAATATATGTGTATATTAATTAGGTCAGCTGATCATCTCCTAGATTTGCTCACCTCACAAGTAATTGCACACAAAAAACAAGTACAGTTTCTGTAATCAATACACTGAAATTCTTTAACCATTTATCTTTTTTTAAATTTCATGGTTATGGGTTGGAATCTTTCCACCCATGTGTTTATGAGGAAACAATAACATGGATTGTGTGTGTTTTGTAGTGTGTATGTGATCACAATTTCAACTTTTTACTTGTGAGGATTGATTGTTTCCTTGAAGTTTCTTGGAGATCTGTCACTTTTTCAATCTCAAGATCTTGATGTGGAGAAACCCAAAAACCTTGTGGAAATTGTACCCTCCTTTCACTTTCTTTGGTTGCTTACCCAAATTTCTTCAAACATTGTGTCAAAAAGCATGCATAATAAAGAGATATCATCTCAAGAATATGAGATTGACTCTAGAAATTGCAAGGCCATATCACAAGTGAGGATTGATGTACAAATTCACTAATAAAGTTAGACCCTTTAATGTAGGTAAAGAGTTAGGAATGCATGATTTGAATTTACTTTTTCTCTAAAATTTTGCATTATTATGTTCTTCGTTTTGTTAAAATGATTTAACCATTACATAATTGAGACAAAAAAATTGATAAAAATATAATTTACTCAATTTAAGATTGTTACATAATGATCAGTCTAATTACAAATTGTTATAAAATAATATATTGTTATTTATAATAAACTTAATTATTAAATTTTAAAAATATATACTTCATCAATGCTACTTTTAGCATTATTTAGAATAAGTCATATTATAATTATTTTGTTCTTAACCTGATTTTTTATCAAAAGCATATTAGTAATATTTAAACATTTTATTTATATCAAAATAGTTATTAATTAAAATCCCTCTAATCTTAGAAGTGAAATGTAATCATAAAAATATTATCTTATATAAATATATATATAAGATGTTTTCATTTTACAAATTACCCATTTTTCTCCCAAAATATATGAAGGTAGTGATATGGCTTCCATTTGGAGAGAACCCTCATAGGTTTTCATATGACCTTTATTATTTAATTAAAGTCGCATAACTTTACGAGTCAGTGTTGACATTGTATTATAATGGGTTGGTGAGAAATGTTTAGACCTCCAATTTTCTGGTCAAGCTCAAGTCCTATAACGTGTTAGACAGCATGATCCCATGTTACAAGTTTCATGCCATACTCCAAAAAAAAAACAACTAACCAATATTTTAATTTGATTCAAAAAATTCATATGTATTAATTGACTTCAAACAAAATTCAAATTCGCAACAAAAACTAAAATATACGCAATATGGATATCAAAAATTAAATTATGAAATAATTAAATATTATTAATATAATATTTCAGTTCAACTCTTACACCTGATTCGAATCAATTAAATTTGACGTAAATTAATCATGTAACATAATTGTAATAAAATATTAGCTTAAATTTTAGTTTAAAAACAACAAATTGATTAATTCTCGCATAATACTTATTTTGTGTATACTTTATGTTATTTTTTAACAGAAGGTTAAGGTTATGTTTGATTAAAAGTAAGGTTTTTAATGTAATGGAATTGAATGTAATGATTTATAATAAAATAAATATAATATTAGAAAATTATTATTTGAGAGGGATGAAAGGGTTCATAATGTAATATAGTAAAATATTATTTAGAAGATGAATGAAATAGAATGTAATATAATGTATATATAATAATAATGAATCATTATTCTACATTTGATAGAACGAAACATGTGTTAATAGATCAAAACACACATTGATAATGAAATGTAATGTTGTTACTTGATCGGCGACGACGCTCGTCGACTGTTAATTCAGGTGCTGCCCAACAAAAATAATGAGATGTATTGTCTTACTATTTGATATTAGGGTCAAGGGTATAATTGGTAATTATAAAAAATTATTGAAGATATATTAGGTATTACATATTTATTATTTTACATTCCATCCTAAACCTCTCAAATCAGAGGTAACTCATTTTTACTGCTTATAATTAAATAGGATGTAATATGAAACTCTTCTCTTCTATTTTAATTCATTTCATTCTGTTATAAATCATTATCTCAAACGATAGAATAATGTTACATTTTATTACCAACCGCCCTATCGAACATGAGCTAAAAGAAGATATTTTTTTAAGGACTAAAAATTATAAAGAGTTTTTATGAAAATCTAAAAATTTAGAAAACTTTTAAAGTTTTTTAAAGAAATATATGTCTTTTACTTAAAACTTTTATATATTAAAAAAGAAAGATTCCCCGACAGACTTTATTACATTGTACAACCTGTCACATATAAACTATAAAGAACGAGATAAATAATAAATAAAATTAAGTATGCCAAAATTATGTAATTTTAATTTAACATTTTTAAAATTATAGTTTATTTTTATAATAGCATTTAAATATTACGTAAATTTAATCCTAAAATTCATAAAATGATTTTCATAATTATGTAAAAAATTAATTAAAATTTCCTAAAATATAAAAATATAGTAAGTGATTAAAAACAATATTATTTTTTAAAGAAAATTTAAATTACTTCCTTAAAAAAAAATAGAATTCTATAGGTCACGGATGACTAGACTAAGCAGAAGCACTAAAGAAACACTTTGACGCTCTCTTATCTTATTTTTCTTTGTCTACCAATTCAAGAACCTTTCATGTTCTACCTACCAATAAATATAATTTTATCATCACCTTTGGTCCCTACTCCCTACCCACTATTTTTCTTTCGTCCTTGCCCCAAAATAGCGGTTTAGCTGTAAATATTTTGCATCGATTAATTTTTTGATTCGATTTTTAATTTTTTGTTTAATTTATTTTAATAATTCGTGTTCGTAAAATTGATTAATTTATTAATTTTTATTTAACTGTTTATCTTTTTAATTAATCTTTAGATTAAGGACAATCTCTTTTAATCTTATTTTAAATTCTTCAATTTTATTCAATCTTTAATCGGTTTTAAAATAGTCTAATATTAGTTAAACCTTTTTAAATTTTAAACATCTAGTCGTACTAGTTTATCTTTCGATCCAACTTTTAAAGCATTGCTCAAATCTCAAAAAAAGGACCAAATTTTGGATCATGAAGCTATTTTTACACTAACACCGGCTTTTATTATGAAAATATTGTTATTATTTAGATTATTTTAAAATTATATTGTGATACGATAAATTTTAAAACTTTTATTATATTTTTATTGAATTATTTTGATAAAAATTACTATTAAGTTAAATATGGATCACTCCTACAATTTCTATTGTGTATAACAATTAACATGATAGATGTTTAATAAACATAAATTTTAATATTATAAAATAAAAATCAAGTTTTTAATTAAATAACATTATAAGAGAGAAAATAATTAAATAATTTTATCGTTTTAAAAAATATATTGTGACAATATAAATTTAAAATAATTATAAAATTCTTATAAATTATTTTAACAGAAATTGCTATTAAATTAAAATTGGATCTGTCTATTAAATGTATTTTTATTAAAATAATTTAATAAAAATAGGACCACATTTTTACATTTTCTTTGTATTTTTTCCCTGAAATAATGTTGAAAACGTTTTTGTTGTTGGTTAGAACAGGCCATCCTCGTTATTAAAAGTTAAAACTAAGAGGACGCTTAATTTACAGAAGATAATGAAAATAAGAGTAGGAATAAATATAGTAAAGAATAGGAATGGAATATAGCCAACAATAAATCTCATTCCTCTAGTAATCCACAGATATGAAGTATTGCTGAAAATGGGGGAATGAAAGTGTTACCCTTGTTGATACCAAACATGAGTTTTCATTCCATACCCATACATTTCTCCCCATTATCCCCAAACAAGCACCCCCTAAGGCTGGAAGAAAGTCGAGGAAACAGAGAAGGAGTACATGGCAGTCGATAAGCGGAGTATCAAAGTAAGTAGTGCTTACATCAAAATACTCGGTATAGTTCGCAAACTAGTCAATACATCGGTTACTCTCGTTTTTTCCCATATTTCATTTTCATTTAGATTGAGAATAAAAATGGAGATCATTTTAATTAGGTAGAAAAGTTGACTATGAAGCATTTCGTCATTACATGGGTTGTCGTCACATAGAATTTTGAGGGAACATTAGGGTTGCTCAAACCATGTATGGTCCCCTCTTTCTTTCTCCTTGGTCCCCCTCTCCCCCATGTTGGCTCAAAAGTTGATTTTGATTCTTTGTAAGAGTTATAAATGTTCGTTCAATTTTTTTAATATTAGTAATATCATATTCATAAGTGTCTAAATTTTAAATTTTTTTAATTTAATGTCAAAATTTTGAAAAA
>JANVCL010000003.1:1481345-1509291 GCA_026546855.1 Erythroxylum incrassatum | reverse complement strand
TTATTAAGAAAAATAAATAAGCTTAACACAAAGGCGGAAAAAGAAATCCTAGTAACGTGGTCCCGAACATCTACCATGCCCCACATAAATAAATAGCTGAGATTTATTGGACAAAATAAAATATCATAATATTGGACAGAAGATCTGAACTCCCTATTCAAATGTTATGTGTAAAGTGACCATAAATTTTATTGACAAATGTTATCCATAAGAACGTGGATACAATTGTTATGACATATAAATTGTGATATAGAATTGCATCAAGTTCTTAAAATATCAAAGTGATTAGTCATCACCCAAGAAGACGCTCTGCGTACATCTATAAATAGAAACAATAGTGGAATTGGCACATATAATTTGGTAGCTAGCCCAACATGACATTACAAACGGAGTTTATGATGACAGGCATGGGCACCCAACAAATGTTCTGCCGCCCATTGGCGAGCATCTCCCTTAGCCATCGTAGCAAGCTTAGCAATAGTTTATCTCATAATAATATCCCGGCGCCAATCAATTATAAAACAGCAGCATTGCGGTTGCGGGCAAATCTATCAACGAACATCGGGTTGATGGAACCTACTCGTCCAACAATGGCAGACTTTCCTTCTGACGTATGGCAAGATTGCTTCATTTCATTGAAGCTTGATGAGTTGGTAAATATATACCTCTCTTACTCTTTATGTGTCTATTTTCTACTGATATTTTGTTTTTCTTTTTCTTTTTTTTCCATGTTGTAATAGTCTGAAATTAATTGCTCATGACTACGTCTGCATGCTTTTCTTCTTCTTCACTGGCGTGCAGAAGTACAAATCAAATAGTGAACAAGTTGAAGTTCTGAAAGGAGAAGTAGAGAAAATGTTGAAGAGCAACACAAGTGACGATCCAGTGGAGAAAGTTGAGCTGATCAACAATATATACCGCCTTGGTGTGTCGTATCACTTCGACAGTTGCATTGGCGAGCAGCTAAATCACATTTTTAATGCCCAACCTCATCTCCTCGATGGAAAAGACTATGATCTCCACACTGTCGCACTTGTGTTCCGAACTTTCCGACAATTTGGTTTCAAGATGTCTGTCGGTCAGTACCTAGCTAGCTAGGACAGTGATACTTGTGGAACATTAATTTCAAAGATAAAATGAGTAGATTGTATTACTTTAAAAGTATTCTTGAATTCATAAACAAGACCAAAATCGTTATTTGTAGATTATAATAACTAACTAATAATATGTCCTGATGGATTGTGAATCAGATGTTTTCAAGAAATTCCACGACAGTGAAGGTAAGTTCAAAGAAAGTGTGCTCAATGATCCCAAAGGCATGCTAAGCCTTTATGAAGCTACCCATCTAAGTACTCCAGGAGAGAATATCTTAGACGAAGCCTTTGCCATCACAAAGGCTCACTTGGAGTCGTTTCTGAAAACTCAATCGGTGTCCAATAATCTTACCAGACAAATAAGCAGTGCCCTAAAACAGCCCTTGCACAGAGGAATTCCTAGACTCGAGGCAAGAAAATTCATCGACTTCTACGAAGGCGAAGAATCTCCAAATGAAACCTTATTAAAGTTTGCAAAGATGGACTTTAATAGGGTACAGTACATGCATCTCCGAGAGCTGAAAGATATCTACAAGTAAGTAGCTAGTGTTTGTAGTTTTGCTTGCATTCTCTATGAGCATGCATGTTAATTAATTCATTAGATGTTGTTTTGTTGCAGTTACGCTCTCCGTATTTGTTGGCATATTAGTGTTAGGAATCAAAAACTAAAAATAGCAGGAAAAAACGCAGCGGAATAAATAAAAAAATTTTATTCCCACCAAGGAACTTATTGCAACAATCAAACTGCAAAAGGTTTTTCGCAAAAACGTACCGTTGGGGTTTGTTGCTCAGTTGAAAACACCTATTGTGGTTTTTCTATAACTAACAATTAATTCTTCTTACTCTCTGCATATTGGAAAAATGAAAAATACGCTACACATATAAAAGGGTGCGTATGCCATTAATGGATTGGAGCTGATATATATATAAGAATGAAAATGATGCATGTGCACGTACGCGTACGGGTGTGTGTGTGTCAGGTGGTGGGATGAGGCGAGACTAGGAGAAATGTGTCCTTTTGCGAGAAAGAGAGTAGCAGAGGTGTTCCTATGGACGGTTATTTTGCATTTTGAGCCACACTATTCACGTGCTCGAATGATGCACGGCAAACTTCTGAAATTGTTTTCTATCGTGGACGACGTCTATGATGCATATGGAACAAAGGAGGAGCACCGGCTGTTCAGAAAGGCAATTGAGAGGTATATAACTATATATATATTTCAAAAAAAGAAACCTTTAGATAATTAATCTAGCTCAGAGAAGACCTTTTAATACTGTGTCTTTGACCTTAGGATTAATAGTCACAGTGAGAATCGAAACTTTGAATTTTTTTTTCCCAGGTGGGACTATGCAGAGATGGATCATCTACCAGCAGATTATCTGAAGACGATTTACAAAGCAGTTTTAGATGTGTTTACAGAATATGAGGATGAAATCACTGCCGAAGGAAGAGCGTACAGCCTCTGCTACGGGAAAAAGGAGGTAATAACACTAACACAGTAATTAGTATTTGCACTGGTGCTCTCAAACATCGAGAAGAACATATTAATTTATGCATGCAGAAAATACTACTAGTGTTTATTTAATTTCCTTTGAGCTTAATTGGTTAATTTGTTGGTGGTGCTGTATATAGGTAAAGGAATTTATTGCAGGCAACCATGGAGAGGCTGAATGGTTACACACAGATAAATTGCCAACAAAATTAGACGAGTATTTCACCGAAGCATTTATTACGGGCGCAATCAATTTAATGGGAACTGTATGCTACATGTCAATGGGAAAAGTCGCAGGCCTCGACGCATTTGAATGGTTGCAAAGTAAACCAAGAATTTATAGACCTGCAAGTATAATTGCTCGTGTCACAGATGATCTGTTGAGTTATAAGGTATACTACGCATCTAAATTAAGTATTACACCTACATGCAAATGTTAATTTGGGAAAAGATTTTGGTATGATATTCTGCTCAAAATTTGGTTGCCTAACCTGGAAAAACTCCTACTTTTGAAGTTTGAGCAAAAGAGACCACATATCCCTTCTGCCGTACAAATTTACATGACGGAACATGGAGTTCCAGAAGAGGAGGCAACAAAGGCATTGCGGCAAATGATAGAAGATGCTTGGAAGGAGGTTAATCAGGAATGTATGAAGCCATCAGATGTTCCATTGGAGCTCATCATCCGAATTGTCAATAATTTACGCGTTGCGGAAACTCTTTACAAGGATGTGGATGCATATACCCATCCTGAACACGCAAAAGTTTTCATCGAACAATTGTTCATTTATCCTGCTCCTCTTTAAAGTTAAAGCGAAACTTGCTTAACCTGTGGTGTGCAAGTGCAAGCTACCCATCTTTTAATATATAAAATTCATATTTAAGAAAAAGGGTAACTATTGTGTATCTGGTATCTTCTTTGTTTGTTTAGCCTATTTTTCTAAACTTTTTTTATAGTTTTCTTCATTTTGTCTATATAAAAAAGCTTTATATATATATATGCACACACACACTACAAAAAAAAAAGAATAAAAGAGACAAATGTTTTAGTTGATTAAGATATGCTTTTTTGTCGATTAATGCTAAATCGGCAAAAAAAAGGCATTGAGAAATTTTGTTGGAACTGACTCTGTGGTATTTGCTATAATTGACAAATTAAGATTATTTGTCGATTTATTTTGTTGTAAACTCAAAATCGGCAAATTTTGTCGTTGTGAAAAAGAAGATTGAAAAATAATTATAATGTTAATCTAGCAAAAGTTGTCGGATTTAATTGCTCAAATCTGACTAAATTTGTGAAATGTTATATATCAAAATAGACAAAAATTTTCTTAATTTTATATCATAAATGATGATTAATCGACAATTTTTGATATTTTTATTTGCAAAATATGTCCTCATTAATTTTGTAAAACTAGCAGTTTTAGTTATATTCGGTCATTTAATAAGGACAAAACTTGTGAAAATTTAATTTGTCAAACATTATTTAGATTTAGCGGCAAAATTTGTCACATCTCCAATACCAAAATCGACATTATTATTTATCAGGTTTATTTTGTCTTAATGACAATTCTTGTGCTATACAATATAATTTTTCATTCTACCGATACAATGAATAAAAATAAATATGCTGCCTGCAATTATAATCAAATTCATCTAAATTAAAGCTATCAAGTCATAGTCATTACAATAAGCTGATAAATGCATCTATATATATGCCGGATAAGTCATCAAATTAAAGAAATAAAAGCTATTGAAAGTTTAAACTTAAGGTAAATAATTGTACTGTATGTCTTTGGTAACCAAAAAGTAGTGATATCTTGAAACCTTGAAATGCATATCATCATTCTCCAAGCAGCGTCTAATTGTTATACTTTAAAAATAAGTAAATAAGATTAGAATCTGAAGCAAAAAATCAAATTAAAGAAACTTTTAAAAATGAATCAAGACTCTCGGCAAGTACATTTACTCATAATCAGAAATACAACATTTACCTATTCCAAAACAGCAATCAATGATTTGACAGATGAAAGTCGAGATCCGATGAAAATTGAGATGGAGTTTGATAGGAAGGAAACCATTGACGAATGTTTGGAGGAGGAGACACTGAAATGTAAAAAAAAAAAAAAATTGTGCTTATGTTTAACATAGATTACTAAATTGTAATGATGTAAAAGTTTTGATTTTAAGAAGTTCACACTTAGCACAAGGAAAGGTTGTCTCTTGAGAGTCTTCCAAAAATTGACGATAAACCTCCAATACAAATGAAAAGTCAAATTTAACATATAAATATACCTAATCGTGATCATATATATATATATATATATATATAGCAAGAATGTATAAAATCAACTATGGATGTACATACTAATTGAAAAAAAAAATTATTACCATCCCATATTGTGAAGGAGGTTGTGTCTTGGAATCATCATCTCTTGATGATCCAACAAGATTCTTATTCCCATTTTAATGCATAAATTCTTGAATGAAACACTGCATTTAATTTCTTAACTTCATATGCTTGAGTTACAATCAAGTCTTTGGCTTCATTCAACTGAGTTTTGGCTTCATTCACGTCACTTCTTAACTATTCCAACTCTTCTGTCACAGCTAGCTTACAAGTTGACCCATGATAGCGCTCTTTCATGTCTTGTATCCCTTTTCTTCTTGTTTTTTTTCAAATCTAGAAAGGAAAAGACTACAAAATTGCACAACTAGTCGAGAGGGACAGATCCCGGCAAGATCCTCGAGGAGGATGATAAGACACCCAGATGGTGCTTGAACAAAAGTGGTCACACTCATCTGAGTTGACAGCAAAATTGGCTAGTCAGTCAGCACACCGGTTGCTTTCGGGGTAGATATGGCGAGGAAGGACTACCCAAGTGCGAGATAGCAGCTCGTGAATGCCCATCACCAAAGGATTTAACGATGTTGCCCGTTGTGTGGGGTCAGAAATCAGGCTCATCACCTCTTGAGAATTCATCTCAAGTTCCACCTTGCGAAAGCCAAGGATCTACGCCAGCTTCAGTCTGGATAGTACGCCCTTTTCTTTTCCAACAATATATACAGCCTTACTGCCAAGTGTGATAGCCATAAGGTCATCAAAGTTTGCAGGACGGTTGTCTCCTTGTTCCGCATCCACTAGTTTCAACTGTATAAAACATAAAAGTATGTGGATGTATACAACAACAAAGCTTTTTATTAATATACAATTAAAGCTATTTTTTAGATAGTGTCTTAATATTATGGGCAAAGCTATTTATTAATATACTATAATACACACGGTAGTCGCAATAAATAAGTAGTCTTGGACAAATTGCTTGCATTCTTTATGAGCATGCATGTTAATTAATTCATTAGATGTTGTTTTGTTGCAGTTACGCTCCCCGTATTTGTTGGCATATTAATGTTAGGAATCAAAAACTAAAAATAGCAGGAAAAAACGCAGCGGAATAAATAAAATTTTTTTATTCCCACCAAGGATCTTATTGCAACAATTAAACTGCAAAAGGTTTTCCGTAATCCCAAAAATTCTGAACATGTGACTAGATTTGGTGGACCTGAGTCTGTTCTTGCTGGTACCTCATTTCTGTAATGACAAATTAAGATGATGTGCCTCTTCAACTTCTAAGCTCCCAAATTTATACAAATGTCACTCTTTTTCTCAATTATCAAACGAAGGCAAGTGGTCCCCAAGCTTGTGGTCCAACTTGGATACCATAGTTCTGTCTCATGCATCTATTAACCACAAAGTTTTAGGTTATATCTTGTTTTGATTAGTGGAAGCATGACGGATCGAGAGTAGAGATACATTGAACTTAAAATGTCTGAATTCATATTCGAATATAAATTATTAATTTGTCAGTCAATTTCACTCAAAATATATAATTTATAAATTATTGTTGGCACGATAATTTACTTAATGTATTCCGAAATGATAAAATAACTGAATACATATACGATAAGATTGAGCTTAGCTTTTGCTCAAAGATAATATTAGTGACAAAACACATTCGATAAGCGGTAGCTGGTAGAAGAGAAACTTTCAAAGCTACACTCGTAACTAGTGACGAAAGCGAGGAGTTCCTTAAAACGACGATAAAAACAAAATAATAAGCGGGGAAAATAAATAGAGACAAAAGATTACAACTAATAATGTAAAGTAAACAGGTGCAACCAATAATAACTATATCAATTAAAGTATAGGATAGTAGCTTTATACACTGAATCCTCCACAAAAGAGGGTATTATAAATTAGAGATACAGTTGTACTTAGAGATCTTCAATGGAGATTAGTTTAAGTGGCATAGCATAATGTACACATGAAAAGATTAGGTCTTAGGCGTATATTGTAATGTACATATAAAGGTTACATACCATTGAATACAATATTTTTCATGTGCAAGAAGATGAGTTTAGAAGAAACCTTTCACCTAGCGTGGACCAAAACATTATTTATAAGGATTTTTCGGGTGCGATCAAATTTTTGTTACCATGGTATGTCACAATTAAACCCAAATTTAAATGCTTGAAAGGTTAATTTTACGACGTTATGATAAATCTTATTCTCTCAATTAGTCGAGTGATTACAAGTAGATTAACTTTAAGCAATACATATATATATATATTAACTTTGAATTGATGGTATATTTCTAAATGTGAATGTGACGAACCATATGATTGCAAACTATATATTTTTTAACCTTAGAGTAGTAATTAATTCATGAATAAAGAAGAATTAGGGTTCCAAATGAAAAAGAATCACAATAACTTGAGTGCTTGACCCAACCCCCAAAAAAAAGGTTAGGTCAACTCTCACAAAAATGATATGTGCTTGATTTTGTTGGATCTTCTTGGCATAAGAGGAGATATGGTGGTTGATCTTTCTCTAATCAAACATTGACAAAACATTAAAAGCATTGTGAGACATGGAGGTCCTCCTTGGAATGACTAATTATATAATTTAAGTTGACTTTCTTTATTTAACAATATTTTTCATATTTTAGAAGAGCAAAAAATATATCTTGAAATTCAATTTAAAACCATTTATTTATTATTCTAAAATATTATATAGAATTAATTAATCAAAAAATAAAGATCTCTCTCTTTTTTTAGTTTTGACTTTGAAATGAATAAAGAAATCCTTGAAAAAGAGATGATTTTGTACAATGTATATCAGTATATATCCTTGTTGAGATTATACAAATCAAGTAATAAAAACCCTAATATGGTTGTTAGCTAATTAATGGACAAATCAGTAAGTGCCAACAGGATGGTGTATGATTGGATTAAGTTAAGCAAAACAAAAACCCTAAGTTTCATTTTGCTGGAAAGTGGAAGCTCAACAATACAACATTGACTAGTATAATCAACCAATGTTTCTTAATTTATAGGTAATTACAATCACCTACTTATTAACACTGATAAGAAAATTTAATCGGTCTGATTTGTTTAATCGTAAAAATTTTAAATCTTTCAATTTATCGATTCAATTTTAAACTTTTCAATTCGATTATTAAAAACTGAATAATTTATTAATGAATTGATTAATTTTTGTAAAATAATACCTCGGTTTTTAAAACATTGCTTGTTAATTGTTATATTCCTGCCATTTTTCAATTAAAGAAAATTTCAAGCTTTTGGCAAAACATTTAGAACATTTTAGAATCAATATATTACTTAATTTTAAAATAAATTAAATACAAAAAATCCATTTATTTTAAGATAAGAGAAAATTCGTTTTTTATTTATATAAAATTTAGAGAAAATTATAATTAATAAAATTTTAGAGAAAACTTATAAAATGTAAAGGACACATTGATATGTATGAACTATTCATATCTTATCTAATAACTATATTTGAGTTGTATGATATTTGACATATATTATAATCAACTAGAACTTAGCCAATAATAATATATACTTCACTATCATTTCAATAATAATATTTTCAATCCATTATCTTACTCTTACGAGTTGTATTATTTTTTAAATTATATTATCATCCACTAGAAGTTAATGAATAATAAAATATAATTCCCAGTCAATTCAAGCCGACTATTTTTTCTTAAATTATGATATTTATGCTTGACATTTACATCCAATCTAACTATAGATTGTTTAAAAACCATTTTAAGCAATGTTTTAAAATCATATCGGAAGTTAAATCGGTAAGACAAAAAGTTTAAGGTTTAAAATGTTCGATCGGTATTAGATTGTTGTAAAATCAATTAAAAATTGAATAAAATTAAAGAATTTAAAATATGATTCAAAGAGATCCTCCGTATTATCGAAGAATTTAAAGTTTAATTAAAAAATATCATTAAAATAAATTTAATTGATTTATTTTAGCTTATAAGAACTTGTTAGTTAATAAAAATTGACTGATTAATTAATAAACTAGTCAATTTTAATAACAAAAATTATTAAAGTAAATCGAACTTAAAAATTAAAAACTAAACATAAAATTTAAATAATTTAAATTTTTGGATTAAATCGAGTGATCTAGTTAAAATTTTTAATTATTAATTTTAAAAGGTGAAATAATCAAAATATAAATGAGATTAATTTTTCATGTCCACAAAGAAAAGTATGCTTTAAATGATTTAGAAAAAAATGCTTTGTTTTGTAGTAATAATTGAAAAAAAAAACAGAAATGATGGCCCCAATCAAATCAATGGCCTTAATCATCTCAACTTGTGTTAGTTAATTTAGTTTATTAACCGACTGGTGGAATGGTCCCAAGGTCTAAATCAGTTACTCGCATTTCAAGAAATGAAAAGGAGTTTACGTGTGGACGAGGGATCGAAGCACTATGTTCTCCTTATAATATATACCTTTTATTTAATTTTGATATCTTATTTATTAATTAGAGGCATAAGGTATTAATTGGATTTGAATTCAAAAAGATGTGGTTGTTACACTTATTACGTTTGTGGTGTATTACGTGTGTGAGGATAAAGGTATACTCCTAGATTTTTATCGGTGTGGTTAAAAATTTTTGTATGGTTTTTTTGGTCTTTGTTGTGTTAGTTGACGACAATCTTTAGTGCTTTCGGTGGTAGCGCACCGATTGATTTTTTTCTTAAGTCTATAGTTTTTGCCTGTAGCCAAAAAGTTTGTGTGAGCTGAGTTTCTATCTAAGTTTCTTGCGTAATCTAAGGTTTTCTGTGTGAAGGCTACACTTTATCGTAACTTAATATTATTGGTTGCAAAAAGAAAATATCATCTTGAGTGAGTGCTATGTTTTTGTCTTGGGGCTATTATCGTTGATGTTTTTCTGGTTACCCTGAACATTGCTCTTCAATTTTTCAACGTCAGTCTTCTGCTGCCATTGATTATTCATGGTTGAAAGTAAGGAAGAAAAATCCTAGCAGCTAAACTATAAGAATTTAACTAGTGAACAACTTCTAGATCTGTCTTGAAAGGAGATGAATTTATTGGAAAGTTTTTTCTCTCTATCTCAAGCATTTTCATTTTTGTTTCTAGTTATTTTAATCACTTGAATTGTTCGCTTAATTGTCTTTATTGTTAAACAGTGTATGTAAATTTTTTGTCGAAGTTAGTACGATGTGGTCGTACTATTGAGTATAAAACACTTTCATAAAAAGTAAGGCTAAAAGATAGTGTGTTAAGGGTTGAGTGATGTCGACTTAGTAAAGCCTTAGTTAAATCTATTGTACTTTCGTGAAAGTATTAAATTGGGTGAAAGCTCAATAGTTATAGGCAAAATATACCAAACTGCGTTAACAAATTTTGATTTTAATTTTTTTTATTTGCTAGAATGGAATACCGTTAACTAGTATAGCAGATTTCATGTAGTTTTTGGCGTTCTAAACAAAACTAAAGATGTTTTTTTTAATAGAAATAAATAAAAAATTTAGGAGCTTTAAACAGATCGCGAATCTTGCCGGCTTTTGTGGGTCAAATTGTTCTTTTTCTAATGAACATGGAAATGCCTTGCGGGGTCACGCTGTTTCATTCCTTTTCCGTTATAATTAACGCCGATCTTTTATAAATCAAAACATAAATTAGAGTGATATAAACAAAAATTTAAGGTTTAAAAAATTTAAAATCCGTTAAAAATAGAATAAAATTGAACAACTTAAAATAAGATTAGATGAGACTGTTTTTAATTTAAGATATATTTAAAAAGAGAGACTGATAAATAAAAAATAATTTTTTTAATTTATAAAAATCGATTAATTTATAAAATTTAATTATTTTTAATAACAAGATTTATTAAAATAAATCAAATTAAAAAGTTAAATATCAAACTGAAAAATATGTCGATTCAAATTTGTTATAATTGAATTGTCCAAATCAGTGCGATTTTATTTATCATAAATTAATGCATTGAAGGAAAAAAAAGATTAAAACGAGTCTTAAGAGGTAGTTTGATAGGTAAAATAAGTTGGTTCTTTTACCCGTCACTAGCAATATCAATGAGTTGGGTTGGGCTCAGCCTACAGCTGACAGGCCAGAGCTGGCCGACTCACTGACACCAACTTGATTCACCTTATATTTTTAAAAAAAGTAAAAAATAACTTCATTTTTAGCCAAACGAAGTCGTTTTTTAAGTTACGATCGAACTGATCACTTTTGACTCCTTATCTAGTTAACCTAGGCTAAAATTAACATACACCGTTTTTGAAGTTACGATTGGGTTGACCACTTTTTTCCCATGGCTTAGGCAACCCAGACTAAAATTAACATCCTTACTTGTTACCTTAAAATTTATAAATATTAATTAGATTAAATTTATTATTTAATTTTAAATTATGCATTAAGTAAATCAATTATGAAAAATATTAAAAATATATGATTTATAAATTATTACAAGCACTCAATAATTTATTTAATATATATTTGAAAATATATTTTTGAATGCTATTATTATAAAAAATAAAATACCATTCTTTTAACATTTATATTAGAGACATCAATATTAGTTTAAAGTTACGTGTGGTTAACTTAATTGTAAAATCAATTACAATTTAAGGCTTAATTGTAAAGTCTAATCAATGGATTTAAAATTTAATATAATTCCAAGATTTGTTTTTGTTCAAAAATATTTTAAATCCTCCATATGTAATATGGAAATTTGGCAAATGAAATAGTAAAAAAACAGTCAAAGAAAAAATTCAATGTTTAAGAAAATTAAATCAAAAGTTAAAACTGTAATATAAGAGATTTAAGGTTTAAAAGGTTCAACTAGTATTAGACGGTTATAAAATTGAATTATATTAAATAAAATTAAAGAATTTATAAGAATTTATTAATTAATAAAAATAACAGATTAATTAATAAATTGTTATAATTTTAATAATAAAAATTATTAGAATAAATAAAAAAATTAAATAATTTAAAATTTTTAGGATTAAATCTGCTCGATCGGTTAAATTTTTTGATCATTTGAAAAAAAAGAGAGTTTGTCATCTTATTAAAACGCTTGACTAAGGATGGAGTTTATTTATTGTACCCTTTTATTTTCCTTTCTTTTCATGGAAAAGATCGGAACTTTGAAGCATGGTAATCCTTCTCTTAATGTTTTCACATGTCCAAAAGCAAAACAGACAAGTCCAATTCGGGTACGTTGCTAAAGGCTATAGCTCAACACTGTCCTATCACTCCTATGGTATGGGCTCAGATATATTCATGCACACAAAAGCCAGCTGTTGCAGTGTTTTTCCAAGTTGGGTTTGGTCTAGGAGACAACAAAATCTCCAGTCAACACCAACTCTGCCTCGGTGATATAGATAGGCACAGACACCGAGCGATTGACAGAGAGACATAAAGAGATTGTGTTCGTGTTGTATACGAAGTAAGTCGGCGAAAATGAACAGAAGTCTAGTGTTTGTTGCTACCACAACACTGTTAGTGGCACTTGGTTCAATCCTGATAGCGAGCCCTGGTAATTTATTGGCGCCACCAGCCATTGCAGGGGCTAGGGAAGAGCTGCACAGAGCAAAAATTGTTGACCTGAAAGGGGCTGTTGGGCCAGAAAGTCTGGCCTTTGACCCTAAAGGTGAAGGTCCTTACACTGGGGTTGCTGATGGTAGAATTCTTAAGTGGGAAGGTGATGCGCTTGGTTGGACTGAGTTTGCCACCACTGCGTCTAACAGGTCATAACCCTGATAAGATGTTGTTAGTTGTTCTCTTTTCTTTAGTCATTTAACAAATTTTGTGTTTACTCTATTTCTGAATATGTTGTTTACTTAGGTATTATGTAGTGATAAACTTAATTGAAAATTCATGTTGACTGGGCTCTATTAATGATGTGTCTCGAAGAGTTATGATCTTAAGTGGAAATTTATTGCAAAGCTCTGAGCTTTCCACATATTTAGCTCAATTTAGCTCAGCTTGATCTTGTTACTATGAGCTGTGAGCAATCTTGATTCAGGAGCTTATTTATACGAATTGGGAAAGTGAACAGTAGGAGTAATCTGCTTTGTTTGTTGGTCTTGTCACACTGTTGTTGAACTTATAAAGCATTCAACTTTGCCCCACCAAAGGATCAAATTTGTCATTCGGTGGTTGGCAAGTATATGAATGCCATCTTGGAGCTATCCTTTTCTCTTTAAGCGTCTATAAGGATCAGAGTTAACTCTACTCCGGTGGTAACTGGTAGCGTCTACGTGCCGAAATGAATAACTGGTTCTTAACTCGAGAATAAAGCATCCTATCATTGTTATCTGTTGAAAACTCTTCAAGGTTGATGAAGTGTAGACTAGTGATTTTGATGATTTTTGGCTTGTTTAACAATATAGAAAGTTGGAGTTTTCTATGTTCTGATGAGCTCATTTTCAACTTTGATTAAAGGAAAGAATGTATCCGCCCATTTGCCCCAGAAATGGAGCATGTGTGTGGAAGGCCATTAGGACTGCGATTTGAGAAGAAAACTGGAAATCTATACATTGCTGATGCCTACTTTGGCCTTCAAGTAGTAGGTCCAAGTGGAGGTTTAGCCACTCCTGTGGTAACTGAAGTTGAAGGCCAACCCTTACGCTTCACCAACGATATGGACATTGACGAAGCAGAAGATGTAATTTACTTCACAGATACAAGCACAGTCTACCAAAGACGGTAATTCGATCAGTAATTTCCTTGTCTTTCAATGTATGGAGCTCACATGTATAATTATTAAGTCTGTTATGCTGTTTTAATAGTTTTACTAAGACATAGAAATGGTAATGAATCTCTGGAGAAATGGAGCAAAATGTACTCCAGTTTTCAACTTGTCTATGTTTGTGTTGCAACCCTGTAGTGAATCACTTCTTTGGATATGGTGGATTGGATTTTTTTAGGTTGTTCAGGGGATTTTCTTGCAGAAATTTGCATCCTAGTTATATTGTTCAAACTTCCTAACGTGGAATGAAATTCTGAAGAATGCAATACCATTGCTTTTGGAGTGGTTTAATGCATATCAGAGTAAGGGATCTTTTTCCCATCACTTCATCTTTAAAGGAGGTCTAATTGCTAACCTTCTGAATCAAACTTTCATATTTTGGAAGTAGCTTGTGGACGTAGAAGCAGAGTAAACACTTAATCCTTTATTCATGTCTGGAGGAAGCTGCATTTGAAGAAAATTCTTTCCTAACTGCTGTACTTGGTCATATTTCTGATTGGCAGGCAATTCATGGTGGCATTTCTAAGCAATGACAGGACAGGTAGGTTACTGAAGTATGACAAAACAACCAAAGAAGTTACAGTCCTACTACAAGGCCTTGCTTTTGCAAATGGTGTGGCATTGAGCAAGGACTCTTCGTTCCTGGTAGTAGGCGAAACAACTACTTGTCGACTTTTAAGATATTGGATTCGCGGTCCTAGCACCGGTAAGGTCGATGTGTTTGCTGAACTTCCAGGATTTATAGACAATGTGAGAAGAAATTCAGAAGGTGAGTTTTGGCTGGGTTTGCATGCCAAGAAAGGGCCCCTAGCAAGACTTGCTCTTTCGTACCCGTGGCTCAGCAAATCGATGTTGAAGCTTCCACTTAGTTTCAAGCAACTGCACTCCCTGTTTGTGGGAGGAATACCACATGCAATAGCTATAAAGTTGAGCGAGGATGGGAAAGTTTTGGAAGTTTTAGAAGATAGTGAAGGAAAAACATTGCTGTTTATCAGTGAAGTGGAAGAGAAAGATGGTAAACTGTGGATTGGCTCAGTACTGACGCCATTTCTTGGTATTTATGACCTGTAATAACGATTTCACTTTTACATGATATAGTGGAACCATGTAGAGATGATGAACTTCGCTCTTCTTGTGGCAAGAATTTTATTTACAAGTACAAATTTGCAGTGAATAATCGAATGTACTTTGTTTTGCCTAATGATTTGAGTTAGTTTGTGTTATTTTCTTGTTCTTCTATGCATATTTACCTTGAAACTTTGAGCTTGAAGTGTTTCTGGTACAGCTTGGTATACCAATCAGTGAACTGCAGGAATTTCAGCATTACTAGAAAGACTGAACATATAAAAAACAACCTCTTTATCACTGCAGGATAAGGATGCTAATTATTGAATCTCTTACGTTTTAGCAAGACTTTCACTATATTATTGTTATTGTTATTGTTATTGTTGTATCAAAAAAAGAACATATGAAAAATAGAAGAGAACACTTCTATTTCGCTATATTCACTAATTAAATGTCAAAACATAGTATTCTAACTTAATTCTTAAATCGACTCAATCAAATTAAATTCAATTTAAATTAATAATTTTAATAATCTAAAAAATTATTAAATTAAATAAAATTTAATTAGTTCACTTTGAATTTAAAACATGATTTCAGTTGTCTTCAAACAACATTTAATTGCTTATGTATAATGCTCTTATGGGGTGTACATTATCGTTATTTTTTAAACAAAGTTTTAAAA
Organism: Erythroxylum incrassatum; assembly: GCA_026546855.1. NCBI lineage: Eukaryota > Viridiplantae > Streptophyta > Magnoliopsida > Malpighiales > Erythroxylaceae > Erythroxylum > Erythroxylum incrassatum. The sequence continues at coordinate 1,493,829 of JANVCL010000003.1, read as the reverse complement.
ATATTAATTATTAAATAAAATATTTATTTTATTGATAAATACATAATTGACTTTTATAGGAGCCGACAGAAATTTGCATTAAAGTGGTTGGTTGTGAGACATGAGAGTGTTACTTGATGGGGTTCTACTACCAATATATGATAAATAGCTCCAAGACAGAGTAAATAGAAATTGAAATATATTTCCCTTAATATGAAAAAAAATTAAAAACATAAATTCAAAATAATACAAATTTATAAATTAATATATAATAAGTAGAGTAGGAGTAAGATTGCGTGTTAGTAGACCTCTCCAAATCCCGTGTCTCAGTGAGATTTTACTCCTATTATACTTATTATAAATTAATAGACCATTCCGGACCTTGCGCTTCAGCGGGATTTTATTCCTACCCTACTTATTATAAATTAATAAAATTAATTTATAATAAGTAGAGTAGGACTGAGGATACGTATTATTAGACCTTTTAAAACTTCGTTCAGTGGGATTTTATTATTATTGTTATAAATTTTTAACTAGTAACTACTAAACTTATTATAATAAATAAATAAATAACAATTTTAAAAATATAATGTCCATATAAAAATTAAAAAGGCATAGAATATAATGAAGTCATTTTATATCTAATTATTAAAACAATTCCTTTATTCTCTCATATATGTATATATGTCGCCACTAGCACAAAGCTTGCCAAAAAGCACAGAAACAAAAGTCTTCTAAATCTGCAACAAAACCATGACTCCAAAGCTTGTCTTCACCCTTATTTTGCCTATTCTCCTCTCTGTGACTGTTAACTTCTTCTTCTCCCAAGCGTCCGGTGCTACTTCTGTTCACAGAGTTGGTCCGCTCGAGACCATTCCACTCTCGGGTACTGCAGTTGGACCCGAGAGTTTCGCCTTTGACCCTCTTGGTGGAGGGCCGTATACCGGCGTCTCCGACGGCAGGATCGTCAAATGGCTAGAACGTGAACGGCGGTGGACGGATTTCGCCACCATTTCGCCAACCATGTACGTGCACTCTCTTATACTTCGTTTACAGATTATAACTTCTTATACGGTCTTTCAAACATGCATTGCTTATCTATCATGTGAAAATGATAAAAAGCATATGATACGATGAAGTTCAGGAAAGAGTTTTAGTGAGTCACGTACGGCTCTATTCCATCATGTTCTCATGATGAAATATCTGCTCCCGGTGACGAGGGCAAGTGGCTCATGAAACCTTGTTAGTTGTCTCGGGAAACCGAAAACACCGTGTTGTTGACAACTATGTATTTTGTGGCCACCGTTCGTGTCCAAGTGTCGAGTCACTTGATCAGAATTTTGGCGTAAGTGTCGACTCAAGAAATTGGTGCAATCAAAGAAAACTAGGAAGGAGAACCATTTTTGGCCACGTGATAGCTCTACCTGGGACAGTGTCCGTGTCGGCCGCATTTAAAAAAAACATCATTAAAATTTATATTTATTTATTAATTGTTATCTATCGGCATGAGTCTAAATTTTCTGTCAAGTTTTACTCTGTTTTATTCTGTTTCATAAAATCTTAGTCATTTATTTTGCGAGACCCGTATAAATAAATGACTAAGATTTATTGGACACAATAAGATACCATAATATTAGACAAAAGATCTAAACTCATATCAGCATTACTTTCTTCAATTTTAAAAGACAGGATATTGGAGTAATAAGTAACTGTATTTCTTTATGACCAAAAGATTACATATTCGAGTCACCTCTAATTTTTTTTAAATTGAGAATCTTATAAATGAGATCAGATCGATTGTTTCACTTTTGCTATTTCAATATTATTTTAATTTATTTTATCTACACATTTATGTAAATCTGTAGAATAACATTATGAATTAGGGTTGTTATTGTTGTTTGTATTATTATTATTATTTTGCTATTGATATTAACATATAAATATAAAAAACAACATTGGTTTTCATTTTTTCAAATTAACTAATAGCAAAAGAATTTATATTTTTTAGTGGTCCACAGGACCACAAGTGTAAACGTAACATTACTCCTCTAGTACCCATCTCGTGTAACAATTAATCACAGCCTCTTACTTTGCAACCGTCAACTACACAATTCGTACCTCGTGCAAAGGTTCACGAATCAATGCTCATTATTCAAGACCAGCTTTTGGGTATTTCAGTATTTTTCATAGCCGCCAATTTGTCTCCTCGCGAACCTTATGCTTTTGAATCTAGGATCAGATTTTTTGTCTAGTTTTATTCTGTCTTATGAAATTTCAATTATTTATTTTGTGGACCTCACATGGGTCTCATGCGAATTTCACATAAATAAACGGTTGAGATTTATTGAATACAATAAGACACCATAATATTAAATAGGAGATTTGGACTCCTAAATCTGAGCCATATGTTTTTAACCAATGTATTCACATCAACTGGTGTGTTTGACTCTATGAACAGAGATGGCTGCCAAGGACCGCACGATCATCAATCAACGGAGCACATTTGCGGGCGTCCACTCGGCCTAAAATTCAACGCAAACAACGGTGATTTGTACATCGCCGATTCTTACATGGGATTGTTGAAGGTAGGACCCGAAGGCGGCTCGGCAACTAGGATTGTAACACGTCAGGGTGGCATTCCTCTTGTGTTCACCAATGGTTTGGACATTGATCTTTCAAACGACGTCGTTTATTTCACAGACAGCAGTTCACAATACGATAGACGGTACACCCTCGCACACTGATCTATGCATTGTTTCATTTATAAGGTTAAAAACGTTAGAACTTTATATTTATTCTTTCAAAAAAATTCAGGAATCACCTCTCGGTGGTATTGAGTGGTGATAAGTCAGGGAGGTTAATGAGATACGATCCAAAAAACCAAGAAGTGAGTCTCCTTCTAGGCAACCTCTCGTTCCCAAATGGGGTCGCATTAAGCGAGGACAAAAGCTTCCTACTATTAGTAGAAACCACAAAGTGCAGAATCATGAGATACTGGCTTCAAACACCAAAAGCTGGAACTCTCGAAGTCCTTGCTCAACTTCCGGGTTTCCCGGATAACATAAAGAGGAGTCCAAGAGGTGGGTACTGGGTTGGTATGCACTCGAGAAGAGAGAAGCTTTTGGAAATGCTGCTCTCGCGTCCATGGATAGGGAAAGCTCTGATCAAGCTTCCTTTTGATGTCGTGAAAGCTCACGCAGCTTTGGCCAAGTTCAGAGGGAGTGGTCTGGCGGTGAGGTTGAGTGAGGAAGGCGAGGTTTTGGAGAGCTTTGAAGAGAAAGATGGCGAGGGGTTGTTGTCTGTAAGTGAAGTTATGGAGGAAGGTGGGAAGCTGTGGATTGGTTCAGTGAATTCACCTTTCGCAGGAAGGTATGATTATATGTGAAGTATCGAAGTCTTGTACAGTTGAAGGAATAAAGAGTTGAGAGATGAATAGTTTCCTGATGGCTTTGGTTTTTAATTATAAATTGTTTTTTTTGGTCAAAAATATAGTCAATACTTGATTGTAGCGATTATTTAATATTTATTCTTGAAGTTTATTGGGAATGTATTTAAAAAATCAAGTGTTCGTATATCATAAAAAAGGATAATAACTTAAAAATCTTAAATTTTAAAATTAATTAAGTATTTAAATTTTTATCCGAAAATACAACCAATACTTAATTATAACAAAATATTTTTTCTTAATTATTTTTTTACTACTAAAAAAATTGACGATTAAAAAGTTCAACCAATTTGATCGGTTCAATTATAAAAATTTTGAATCGTCTAATTTTTTTGGCTTAATTTTTAACTTTTTAGTTTGATTTATTTTAATAAATCTTATTGTTAAAGACTGACTATTTATTAATTAATCAGACAATTTTTATAAATTAATAACTACTTATAAATTAAAATAAATAAATAAATTTTTATTTAATAATATTTTTAATTAACATTTAAACTTTTGGATGACTAAGGACAATTTCATTTTATCATATGTCAAAATTTTAAATTTTATTCAATATTTATTCAACTTTATGATCATCCAATACTGGTTGAATATTTTAAACGTTAAAATTTTATTTTATCAGTTTATTTTAATAACCTTTACTTTAAATTATTTATTTATTTATTTATTTATTAGTCAAATTTTTATAAACTAATTAATTTTTATAAAATTTAAACCATTTATTTTAATGGTTTTGAAAAATCGAAAGAGGTTAATTATTTTGCAACTTTCCTCAAACTTATTTGGCACTAACAAAATAAAAACAAGCAAAATCGAAATAATAAAAACACCAAAAATTTGGTCACGCAATTCGACACATTTTATTTACGTTTACGAAGTTTTCACCCAGAACTTAATCACTTTCACCGAAGTACAATAGTTTTATCCAATGCTTTACTGAGCTGACACCACTAAACCTTTGACATTATCTCTCATCCTTACTTTCCGTGAAAGAATTTCACACTCAATAATACGATCGTCTCGTACTATTTTTTTAATCAACCTTTTAATAAAAAATTATAAACAAATAACACAAATGATTAAAATAATAAAAAACAAAAATAAATACAGAGAAACAATTTCCCTGTAAATTCAGCTCAAACCGTGACTCAACCTTTCTTCACAGGGAAAACAACTCACGATATTTCTTCAATTAAAAGTCAAAACTACCTCACCGAAGATGAACTTAAGTGTATCATGACATCAAGATGTGTGGAACGTTTTACAGATAAACATCACTGAGCCTTCACATTAACTACTGCAATCAAAAAACCACTACGCCTTCAGCCAAATGTCTCACTCACGCCTACACTGACTTAACCGTGAACCACTTTTGATATTATGTTCAGCTAAAAATCTTCATATGCGCGGCCACAAATATTCTTCAAAGACACATGACATCCACACCTTCAATGATACAAACACATATCTTCTGCTATATATTTTCTCCAGGCTTGCGTGATTTTTAGAAGATGAGTAGAAGATAGGGAAATGCCGTGGGTCCACACCAAGATCTTGCAACTTACCTTTATTTTATATTACCAAAGATCACGTAAGCTTCCTTATATATATATATATATATAATTAATGCCTACTTCCTTTATTTTTTAATTGCAAGAACCCAAAAACCACCGAAGCCCTCTTTTTTCAATGCCTACTTCCTTTATTTTTTAATGCATACTCCAATGTTTTAAGCACATTACCAGGAGATATACTTCAGCTTAGATAGACGTGTACTTCAAACACACAATAGCTATATCCTTTTTTTTCAATATCTAAAATTCACAAAATTAGCAGTAATTTAATTTCAATATTCTCACGATGATAGACTCCAATATAGTGTATAATTCTTTCACAAACACAAGTGTAACTACTACTGTTTTTGAATCTCACTATAATTAATATTTTTTATGTTCAATTAAAATGTCAAAACTAAATAAAAGATATATATAATACATCTTAAGTCTTAATAATCTCCTCCTTTTTGGTATTGTTTGTCACAAATATGAAACTCCCCCTAAATAATATAATTGAACATATAAATCAAATTTACAATCCATACGACAAATACTCCCCCTTAATCAAATATCAAATGTCAAAGAACATCAAATTAACCAATCATCTAAATTTCTCCCTATTAGGACAAAAAGATGCCAAAAAGCAGGACATATAGTCATGCATATATCTTAAATCTCTCCCTGAGTAGAATATTCATCATAAACAATCCGATATCTTCCCCTCTGGACAAAACAACATCAAAATGCATAATCGTAGTAATCAACCATAGATGCAGTGGAAGAATCATAAGTACGTCAAGAAGAAAAATTACAACCATTCAAAACACTGAGAGCTATGTCCGAAAGATAGAGAAATACTCGAGAGAGATCCATACCAATGAGAGAGCCGAGGAGTTTTCGGTGAAGCCAAATAAAAGTTACAATGCAAACTACTTAAAAGATGAGAAGACAATAGCAATATAAAACTAAATAACTTTAAAAAATCTTTCTTTCTTTCTTTTTGTTTTCTCTTTTTTTTAACAACAAAAAAACATACTTTAAAAATGTAAAACACAATGTCCCTGTACCCTTTGAAGAATCTCAAACCTGATCTTTTTCTTTGGCTCGAATGAAGATGTGTAACATAAGTCGCCTACAAGTTCTCGATAATCAACCCTTTTTCTTTCTCTTGATTTTCTTCTTTCACTTACATCTCTAATAATATTTTATGCTGGATGATTGCTTCGGATTCGAGATGAAGAATCTCTGTTCAAATCAATTTTCATTATTTTGGTTGTTTTATCATTCGAAATAACTGAAAGTTCTTCAATTCGTACAATTGCTTCCTCAGTAGTAACTAACTACAAATCTGGGCATTTTCTTGTTTTTTCTTCACTACGTTTTTGCGCTTGTACTTGACCATTTCTAATCCAAGCTTGCTTCGATGCCATGGGATGTGGCTGAAAATTTAATAGAGAGCGTTTAGATTTTCGGTTTTGAACTCTTTGAAATATCATTTGTAGTAACTGATAACATTTTGGCCGTATATGTCCAATGACTCCACAAAAATGACATGTGGGTATAAATCTTCGATTATTTCATGATGTTTCTTCTTCTCGGACAAATTTGGATATGTCGTCTTTCTTTTCATTCACTTTAGAGCACTCATCCTTATAGCCAATGTCTTAAAGATCTACTTTAACTTTACCAATTTTCAACAACTTTTCTAGCATTTTGATACCTCCATTTAACATTCTCAATCCTTTTTCGGTATTTACTAGTTTCATTTTAACCTCACCAAGCTCATTTGACGTCAACATCAAATTCTTTTCTAACTCTTAGATGGTGTTCTTCATGGAAAGATTCACTTCCTTATATCTTTCATTCTTTCTACACATTTTCACCCACTTTTCATATATAGCCTTGTAATCCTTTTATCATCTAAGCCACTTCCATCACTGTCATAATCTGATAATAAGTCTTGAGATGAGTTATTTTAAAATTTTTCTTATTTTCCATCTTCTCCAACTCCAGTTACTTCCTTTTCAGTTATTGTTAAACAAGTAACTGAATTTTGGCTATGTAAGGCAATCAACGCAGCACTATTCGTTATTTTTTCTTCGCTACCATATTCACTCTTAGAATCATTCTCAATCCAGGTCCTTGTGAAAGACTTTCTTTTTATTTTCTTCAAAGTATTAGCACATTCGGATTCAATGTGTCCGAAATCTTGACATTCATGATATTGGATTCTCTTTGCCTTCCGTTCACCCTTTTATATTTTGATTTTTTGTCTTGAATTGTTACTCGATGAATTTTCTCCAAATTGCCTAAAGTTGGATTTGTCCTTCTTCATTCTTTTCAGCCATTTACCAAATTTTCGTATAAGTAGTACCAAGTCTTCATTTTCATATGATTCATCTTTCACATCATGCACACTTTTTCTAGTTTTCACCTGTAGTGTCTCTCTTGTAGTCATGTTTGCAAAACTAGGATCTGCACCAACTTGCTACCAAGTTCTGAATCGGTGACCTCACTTCGATATCAATTAAAAAACTAAAGGGGGTTAATTATCTTGCAAATTTTCCGCAAACTTATTTGGCACCAATAAAATAAAAACAAGCAAACCGAAATAATAAAAACATCAAAAATCTGGTAACGCAGTTCGACATACCTTGCTTACGTCTACGGGGCCTTCACCTAGCTTAATCACTTTCACCAAAGTACAATAGTTTTATCCAAGGCTTTACTGAGCCAACACCACTCAACTTATGACACTATCTCTCAACCTCACTTCTTGTGAAAGAATTTCACACCTAATAATACGACCGCCTCATACTAATCTCAATAGAGAATTTTCTCAATAAATCTTCTAACGAGAAAATAATAAACAAATAATTCAAGTGATTAAAATAATAAAGAATGAAAACTAAATGCACTTGAGATATTGAGATAAAACAGATAAACAATTTCCCTATAAATTCAGCTCCACCGTAGCTCAACCTTTCTTCACAAAAAAACACAACTCACGGTATTTCTTCAATTAAAAGCCAAAAACTACTTCACCGAAGATGAACTTCAGTGTATCATAACATCAAGACGTGTGGAATGTTTTGCACATAAATATCACTGAGCCTTCACATTAATTACTGCAATCAGAAAACCACTGCGCCTTTAACCAAACGTCTCACACAAGCCTACAGTGCCTTAACCGCGAGTCACTTTTGATACTATATTTAGCTAAAAATCTTCATATGCGCAACCAACAAATATTCTTCAAAGACACGTGACATCCCCAACTTCAATGATACATGCACATATCTAAGATGGACTTCTGCTATATATTTTCTCCAGGCTTGCGTCATTTTTACAAGATGAGCAGAAGATAGGGAGATGCCGTGGGTCCACACCAAGATCTTGCAACCTACCTTTATTTTATATTACCAAAGATCACGTAAGCTTCCTTATATACATATATATAATTAATTCCCACTCTCCATTTTTTCAACGTAAGCCCTCTTTTTTCAACGCCTACTTCCTTTATTTTTTAACGCATACTCCAATATTTTAAGCATGCTATTATGAGATATACTTCTACTTCAAACACACTACTTCAGCCGTAGATAAACATGTACACATCAACTACATCTTTTTTTTATCAATATTTAAAATTCACAAAATTTACGTAAAATTATGAGTAATTTAATTTTAATATTTTCATAATTTCACAAATACAAGTGTGACAATTACTATTTTTGAATCCCACTATAACTAAAATTTTATATGTTTAATTAAAATGTTAAAATTAAATAAAAGATATATATAATATATCTAAACTGATTTAATTTTTAAATTGATTCTTAAAATATTGTTATAAAGTGAGTATTAAACCTCAAACACATATTTTTATCTTTCCGGTTCCTTGATTCTTGGACGTCAGGACTAGGAATTTCACCTTAACAACTTCAGATATCGATCCTTCGTTCCTCTGCAATATTTCATGATCGGCTTGTCTGTGCTTATCCAGAAGAGATTGGTTTGTGAAGATAAAGAAAAGGACGTAATCCTGATCTGTACTAGAACCTCCTTGTCATCTTCACGTGTATAAGCACTAAACCTCAAGGTAGATTGTCTGGATGAGCCTGGTCTAACGTACGTCTGTGTCAGAAGAAGATGATGAGACGACGTTGTCAGTAGTCAGTACATTGAGAAAATTAAAATTACGTTAATATTAAATTTTAAAATTTTCAATGAAATTTTAATAACATATAAATAAAGGAGATTATGAGTTTCTAAATATTATAAAAATAGATAAAGCTTTTTAAATATAACATTTTAAATAAAAATGTCAATATTATTTAACTTTATTATTCATGTGCACGGTGAGAAGAGACATCAAAAAATTGAGAATATTATAATTAGAGGCTTAAAGATGAAAAAAATAATACTTAAAAAAATTGAAGAAAGTTAATCAATAATGATATAATCAAAGACATGACTTTTAATAGAAAACTTTGACAACACGGATAAATAATACAATATAAAGAGATACTTCTTTTTCTTAATTATCACTCTTTTAAACATTTTATTTGAAGTTTTATATCTTATATTTTACCTTACATTTAATATGTAGCACTTTCTTCTTATTTATTTAACATAAATATTTTCTTATTTAGCTTAAATATTTTCTTGTAATAATTTATTTATTTACATGTATTCTTTTTGTTTGAGTATTTATTTATTTACTTATTTTATTTTTAGCTTATTCTATATTTATTGTATTACTTATTTTATTTTTATTTATATATATTATTATTATTATTATCTTTTCTACGTATAAAGTTATCAGAAATAGCTTTTCTTTTAGAGATACGAATATATATTATTAAACCTCTCTAACTCTTATGTTATTTGTAAAAATTTTACCAAATTGTTTTTGTTGCTGCTTTTATACTTATAAGTCGACCAATAAAAGAGTTATTAAGTTCTAGTTGAGTTTTAGGGTAAGGAAAATTTCATTCTAAGTTTAAAAGAATTTAGAAAATTAAAAATTTTCAAAACTTGAAACATTATAATTTAATAACGTAAATAATTTAAATTTAAATGGGTTTTAAACTTAATTCCTAATTATATAAGAAAGATATAAACTAAACGTCAGCTAAATCGGATTTATTACCCAATTATTACTAATATCAAATACGTCACACCTCAACCAAATCCAGACCATTTTCAACGTTAGGTACAGGTACACCGAATGCGATGAATAGACCCCGAGGCATGACTCAGCCAAGAGAGTAGATAATGTATACATGCGACAAGTGATTCGTGATTAGGTCTTCCGAATGATTTTAGATTTTTTATTTAATATTACTTTATCTTATTCTATTTTATAAAATCTTAGCTATTTATTTTATAGATCTCATGCGAGTTTTATGTGGACCTTATATAAATAAATGGCTGAATTTTATTAGACACAATAAAATACTATAATATTAAATAAAGGATCTAAACTCCTTTGAAGTATGAATTCATAAGCATAATATTACTCGTATCACTTGACAACTGCCTTATCTTTTGTCCAAGACCTACCACCCAATTAATCTTTAATCTTCCTACTTTTCTTTATACTTATTTCATTTAACTTAAAAATCAACGAGTAAGGCTTAGCCTTTGTTTAATTGGACTTATATATCATTAGATTTTTTATTAATAGAGCTTTTTTCTTAGATCTTTTATGAGAAATTTTTTTAAGAAGTCAGTTGACTTTAGTTATCATTTAAAAACGAGTTTTTTTTTAAGAACTTCATACAGTACTTTTAATTTTAACTATATTTTATTTTGTAATGAAAATTATTTATGTAAATAAATATTATTTAAAATATATTAAACAATATGCAAATCACAATCTATTAATTATTATATAAGGTTAAACCATATGAAACATAAATGAAAATATTTCTAACTAAATCTTTCGTATGAATTATAAGATAAGTAAAACTAATATCAAAAATAAATATTAAAACATATAAAAAAGTCAAATAATATTATATAAATATCAAAATAAACGTGAAGATTAGTTTGTGTGTATTGTGAAAATTATGTGTAAAACATAAGAATAAAAGAGACAAAACATAAACTCATTAATTAGTCTGAAAAATCTATTAATAAGCTGCCAAAAAAGTTATATCTATTAAAAAAGTGCCTTTTTATTTTACAGTCAAATATCTATTTAAAAAAAACTTTTGTGATGAAAAAAATTACTTATTAACCTCTCAAAAGTCTATCCAAATAATCACTTATATTGCCGGAGAGATCGTGTTTGAATTTAAAAGATTGACCCAAATATCAACTAGAATGACTTGAACGTCTATATGAAAACGATTTGACTTTTTATTATTTTAGCTTTAAATATCTTTAAAAAGTTAGTAAATTGGTCAATTATCAAAAATGCAAAATTTATGATATTAATTGGTACTTTAAAATGTGATATTGAAATTCTTTAATTTTTATTTTTAACAAAAAAAGACCGACATTGGTTTTTTTATTAATGTGGATTATGATCTATGTCAAATTAATATTTATGTTACGTGACTGTTGCATACTCGCATATTGTATTTATATTATATATAAATTTTATTATTCAATAAATTAAAAATACCAAACTCCTTAAAATTATTAGACATTTAATATTTTTAATTTATTAAATAATAAAATTCATACATATTATAAATACAATATCTGATATAAATATTATTATGACATAACCCATCACATTATTTACATTAACAAATAACTTAACTTTCTATTATTTTTATTAAAAATTGAATATTTTAATTTTAATTTTAATTTTTAAAATTTGATTTGGTATAATAAAATTGAATAAAATTTACAATTAACCCAAAATAAAAGACCAGACAACTCAAATCTGACCAAACTTCCAAGCAAATTCAAGTAACGCTTTGAGAAGGGATTTGATCCATTACCATCTCCATTCATCCTACCACCTCTAAAGAACAAAGAATCTAAGACAGGGGGTTGAACAAGTCATTGTCTTTATAGTGTGATCGTGAGCTTGGAGGACCACTGGTCTCTGGACAGGTAAGAATGAGTGTTCAGTTCATTATTAATTTATCTCGTGTCCTTGTCTTGATGGGCAGCTCTTGAGGACGCGTGAGGCTCCAAAACCTACAAGAGGCACTGGATTCTTGGGAGGTGGGGTCGTGTCGTGTTGGATTGATTCTTACTAATCTTCCAAGGTAGGGCTATAAGTCATCAGCAGAACTTTTATCGGACACACAACAGAACTTGTGGTTTGTGCTTCTGTTTCATTCCCATCCTCGTATCATTCTTGTGGCTTCAATTAAATCTAGTGTTGACAAAATGAGATCAAATTTTACGTGTCTATAATTCTATGTCAACTTTGTTATAGACGATCCCATCTACATATTTCTCTAAGTATTACATATTTATATGGATGGGATTGTCTGAAACAAAGTTAACATAAGATTAAAAGTACGGA
>JANVCL010000003.1:1454416-1481245 GCA_026546855.1 Erythroxylum incrassatum | reverse complement strand
CTCTTTCTTATGCTTACTTTATAGTACTTAGTTTTTAGTATTTACTATAGCCTTAGTATAAGTAGCGCGTTCCCTTACTATATCTAGGTTATATAATATATACGCTTTTAATTAATGGCTAGAAAATATCTCTTTTAACTCTGCTTTATTAAGTTCCGCAAGATTATACATTTTACCGCTTACGTTTATTATATAATATAGCCCTAGCTAGTACTATTAAAGCTTCTAGCTAATATCTTTCTTTCTAGTAGTATTATATAGAAGTACTATATTGTTTTTCTTTAGAGCCTCTTTTTAGAGTAGATAATTATTATTCTAGTTAGACCGCGCTCGCTTTTAGATATATTCTATTTAAAGTTATACTTTCTATAGGTCTTTATCTTACTTCTATAGTTATTAAGCGCAAATTATAATTAGCTTAGTTATTAACCGCACCTTATCCTATCTAAGAATACTAAAGGTTAGAAACTTAATCTTAATTAGTAGCAGCGGCTTAATTCTAAGGACTATATACGTAGGGGTTAAGCTAGTAGTAGATTTAATAGTTATTTAATCTGCCTAGATAATTAATTAGAGATACTTTTTCTATCCTTTAAATTCTTCTTTAGTAGCCTTTACTAGGGAATCTATAATAGGCTTATAACCTCTTTCTATAATAGAGTTTACTCTTAGGTTATATACTAAGGTTTCTACTACTCTTATATTATAACGCTCTAGTAGCTTATAAGCTATACCTTTATTTTTAGGGCCTCTATTAATTATAAGCTTAGAAATTACTCTATAATAATAGATAATATCTTTCTATATAAATTTTATAACTAGGCCCGCCTTTATTAATGTTACGGCTTATACTTTAAGCTACCTAGAAACTAACTCTTACGTAGTAATAATACTATTATATTTTCCGTTATTAGGGAGGTAGATAATATTAATATATACTTATTACTAGAGGGCAGAAATAGAGAAGGCTTATACTTTATCTTTAAATTTAACCTTTAATCTCTACTAATAGGTGTTATATTTAAGTATATAATTCCTAACTATAGGGAATATCCCTAGCTAAAAATAGTAACTATTTATTTATTAATAGGTGGATTCTCTTCCGCGATGGTCGAGTTCCTTATACACGGCTGTAATAATTCTTAGTTATGCCTTCCTAGTAGTGATTACACAAGTATATGCGCGCCTATTCCTTTCTTTTTAGAATAGGTATTAGCTATTAATAAGAAACTAAAGGGCCTTCTTCTTTAGGCTAATTACTAAACTCCTTACTAGGCCTACTAGGGTTTTAAGGGTTATTAAGTATTTTGCGATATCCTAATACTCCTAGCTGTACTTCTCTATAAGTATGTTACTTACTATAGAATAGTTAAGAGTATTAATTTCTATAAAACTTCTAACGTTTATAGACTCTAGATTAGCCTTAATAATATTATTAATATTAACTTAATACTTATTAGGTGGTTCCTTGTTTACGTACATCCTTAATAGGCTATCTATAACCGTGTTTCTTATTCCGGTAATATAATAGATATTAAAATTCTATAGGCTAATCTATCTAAGCCAGCAAGTAATAAGTACTTCTAGAAGATTAGTAGCGGCTCTATTAAGTTGCGCTACTAAGATATTCGCGTTAGTTTCTATAAAGAACTAAACTCTATAGAGGTACTCTTAAAACTTCTATAAACTATATACTAGTATATAGTACTCTAACTTAACGGCGTTATATTTATATTCTTACTTAGACTAGATTCTACTCTTAAATCTCACTAGGTAATGCTTCTTACGTTTGTCTTCCTGTGTAAGGTTTACACCCTAGTTGTATCCACTCGCATTAACTATAAGGACTACCTACCCTGCCTCTTCCCTGTGTTTTAGGGTTACTAGCGCAGGTGCGGAAGTGATTATAACCTTTATTAGGTCTATAGCTTTCTACTATTCTATATTCTAGACCTATAGAGTCTTTATTTTAAGAAGATTATATAAGGGCCTTGCGAGTAACGCGTAATTAAGGATCTATATATAGTAATAGCCTACTATACTAATAAATACTTAGATATCCCTATAGTTCTAATACGGTTTCTAATTAAGAATAACTATAACTTAACTTTAGATTAGTAGTCTTTCTATAAGGGTGCAGAGATAACTAACTATTTTAACCGCGGCTATAATCTACTACGTCTTCTAAGCACTTATAGATAGTCCTACTCTTTCTAGGTCTATAAGAACCTTATTATTATTTATTAAGTACTCTAGAACCTATTAATAAATACCTAGAAGTACTTTCTTATTATTATAGTTAGACTTAGAACCTTTTACACTAATGTTATTAAGGTAGGAAAGTACTATCTCTAGGATATAATATATAAGCGCCTTAAGGATTATTCTAATAAATTAAGTAATAGAGTTTGTGGCTTCTTATAGAAGTGTTATTATTTATAGGAGTCCTAGCGGAGTTATAAAACCTATAAGGTCCCTATACTCCCGCGTAAGCGGTATTTAGTTATATCTAGAGAAGAGGTTATATAAGGTTAAACACCTTCTTCCCGCGAACTACTTAGAAAACTTATCTATAGAAGGTAGTAGCGTTATATCTTGTATTATTACTATATTTAGTTTTATTACTAAGTTAATAAGTTAAAAACTAATAGACTTTACTACTAGGAAATACAGGTTTTGGTAAGGTCCTTTATAAGGCTCGAGTCTACCACTCTATATCCTTTTCTTTAATATTTCTACTACCTAAGAATATAACGCCTTTAGTATTAGAAAGCTCTTTACCTACTAAGCTTTATACTTAATAGTCTATATCTTCTAAGGAGGTGCAATTTCTAAATTTAGGCTAGTTAGGTGGGTAAAGTTCTATGTAAGCGCAGGCTTATAATTCTTAAGTATGTGGAAAAAGAGATAGCGTTCCTGTGGACTTAGTTTAGTTCTAATCTTTAGCTTATCCTGTTATTCCTGCGTTAAACGCTTACCTCTTAGAAATTCTATATCCCAAAATAATATACCCAATATACAGTGTCATTGGGTAGCAATTTTTGCTACAAAAAATCAACCGGTTCGCCACTTGGCGATTTTTCCGGTCCGGGAATTTTCTCCGGAAAATTTCAGAAAAATTCTTGAAAATCCCTTAAAATATAAAACACTCACTGGCGCACTCAGAATAATTTTTCAAACCCAATAACCACGTTAATCACAATAAAATTACATTAGGCACGAAAACTGAGAATGTCATGTATGCATGTACAGTTATGTCATGTGCACAAATGTTACTGTGTACCAATCCTATAATGCATGAACAGTCCTAATTCATTCCAATCTATCCCATCCTATGCCAAATTACCATTCTACCCTTCCAGTTGAGGGTGGGATGTTACAGTGACAATATAGGAGCAATTTATCTTATTTTTAATCCAATGTTTCATCTACGAATGAAGCACATAAAGTTAGATTATCACTTTGTAAGGGATAGGAAGCAAGTGATATACATAACGTTTCTTTTGCCAATTCAAAAGACTAGCTAAATGATATATTTACCAGGCCCTTGCCAATCTAGAAAATTAACTCTCTGTGCTCTAAACTTCCTCTTCTTGGTGGGTAAGGACTTATGGTAATGATATTTATAAGTTAGTTTTTGTATTTTTATCTACACATTAATTAACTTTCTATTATAAGGATACAATAAATTTCTATATTTTATCTACACTTTAGTTAGTTTTTTATTATAATAATACTTATCATGTATCAAGCTATAATTATATATTTTAATTCTCATCTCATATAATATATAAGAAATATTTTTACGTCAATTAACTTTTACACATAACACATTTGATAGGTTATTAATTGACATATCATTTTGGGGTATTTTTAGAACATATTGGATGGATATTATTTTGATTGGGGTGTTTTTACATTGCTTTTGAAGATTAGGAGATATAGAGTTATTACGGAGAAAAAGAAGCTAAAATAAGCTAAATTAGAGAAGAATTGTACAAGAAATTCAGGAAGCCATAATGATAGGGCGGCCATAAGTGATTAAGAGCACATGGGCACATATTTAATGAAGCTGAAAATGTAGCACCCTAACTCCCATAGAGCATATTCCCGAGCAAACCGATGGTATTCGAGAATGCACTCTACAAGGGTAGGTTACTAGGACAGTCAGTCAATCATAACTATTAAAAACTTTTCACGCATCGCATGCATATTTCAGAAAACCACATTTTCAATCACAAGTGTTACTACACTTATTGATCAATCTCATTTATAAACATTTCCAATTTGGAAAGTCATTATAAAACAAAAATTACCCGAGGTATAATAATTGCGGAATACACATTTTGATATAAAATAATGAAATACATATGCAGACACGAACTGATCTCGACCTCTATCTCTTACTCGAATGCAGTGGCTAGACTCCAATTTGTCTAACTGAAGATCTTCTTTAAGCCTGAAAAATGTTTTTGCAATTTTGGGTTAAGTTTTGTGAACTCAGTAAATAGACCATCCTCGATGGCTCACTTATATCACATAACGCTTTGATCACTTATTCCACATTTCACATTCAGAGCAGTCAAATAGTTTATTTCGATCATTTAAAACGTACATATCAATTATATATGCAATGCACATGAGACTCACTTCTAATTATTACTTTGTTGTGACCGAGTGCCTTTTTACTAGCCGATATCTCTTGTGGATACCGGGCTTGTTTCAGATATGGTCTCATATCCTTTAGTAGATGTTGGGTACATTAACAACTAAGCTAGAGGTTCTTATCACATTCTAAGGTTTAAGCTCTTTTTCGGTAGCTACTCTGGTCACAACAGCCTTTATTTTGTCATGTATTCATATAATGAAATGCATCACATTCATATATATTCTATCAGTCACTCGATTTCAGTTTCACATTCACATTCACATTTATCATCGGACCTTGGTTTAGCATTCAACAATAATGTTGAGTATCACTTATTCATTCAAATTCACATTCAAGGAGCACTTCCTATGTTCTCACATTATCAAACTCTTCGGACTATTAATGTCTATAATTGTCTCAATCATATTCACATTCAGTAGTAGTTCATTACAGAAATTTAAAAAAGAACAAATAATGACAGGGGGATCATCTACGTCGACTCACAGTACATTCCATATTAGCATTTTCTTCCTTGATCTAGAAACGTTTGGTCGCGGATGTTCTATCCTGCATATCAGCATCATGCCATACACATATTGAACATATATTATTAATTGCAAAATCACATAAACATTTAATTGTACACATATGTATATGTATAATGTATAATGCATGCTCAATTTGACTATTCTGAGTATGTTTCCTTAAATCACATCTCTTGATAATTCAAACCTTATCATTTTTATTTGTCTAGCTTATTCTTAGGTTGACACCTTAAGATTACTTGGTTATTCTAATATTGTAATTCAATTTCTCATCATTTCTTTTCTAGCATTATATGGTTCTTATAATACCCAATTCTTATTCACCTTTACTGAATACATATTACTCAACTCTTTTGAATCACAACTACTATCATATGAACATATTTATTCCCATTATATTGATGCCTTTGGTACTTTTATATTAACAATTCATTCACTAAGTATAACATCATCAATCGATCATTTCAGGTTTTCTCAAAACAGATTTTCAGGTCAATTTTGATGGCCATTATGACAACGACAATGAAGTATTTAGTTAATACATTCTTCTAAAAATGTTATCATATGTCTTAAGTTTCTATGAACATCAATTTCACACAATTTGGTTCATTATTTTGCAAGTTATACACAAAATACTTAAGACTGTACTCAAACTGCAATAGCACTCAGTACTCAACTTCAAGCCAACTTTTGAAACTTTTAGAGACAAAATTAAAATTCAATTCCTTCATGGACTTTGTAGCCATATGTATCTAGTTTATTATAAACTTAAAATAATTCCATTTAGATATTTACAAAACAAGATATGGATAAGATGCAGATGCTTATTCACTTAAAACACTCCATTTAACAAATTCCATCACACTTCATCATTTTCATCATAAACTCATCAATCAACCATTTACTAATCCTTTACTAGTGAATTCAGATGAAAACGAATTCTAGTAGAGAGGAAGGACAAAGTGTGAGGAGCTTGTGTTTCAAATTTCATGTCAATCAGAGGTTTGGAGAAGAAGTTATGGTCAAAAGAGTGAAGGGTGTTTAAAACTATCAAAAAGCAATGCACCTTCACTGCCATGATCGTGCTTGTGCAAGATCGTGCACTGCCTGTTGATTCCTCTCTGTCACAATCGTGTATTGCCTGTTGATTCCTTATTATTACGATCATGCTTATACACGATCATGCACTACCTGACTTTTTCTTTCTGTTATAGTCATGCTAGATCGTGCAACTCCCCTGAGGCTTCCTCAAGCATGATCGTGCACTACCCGATATCTCCTCTCTGTCACGATTATGCTTATGCACGACCGTGAAGATGAACTTACCCAGATTTTATGTATCAACATATTTACCTCACCATTTTAAGATCTTTTAACATCTAACTATTGCCATGTATGTTTCACTCAACATATCAAGAAGAATAACATACTACTTACTTGTTTAAGCTTCAAGATCTTCGAATAACACTCTTAACCCTAGCTTCTCCAGTAACATTCCTTCATCGACATTCAAAGGTGGTAGGGTTAAGTCTTTTTGTAACAATACATAGAAATAACAATGATCTTGAAGTATAAAGTGAAAGATGATGGCAACTCAAAATTGAGAGTGAGGTTGGTAACAAAATGTTGTGAATGGAGAAGAAGAAGGGAATAAGATGAATAACAAAATGAAGAGAGAGCAGAAAAGAGAGCATTTAGTCAAAGGTGAGAAACAAATTGACATTAGTCTTGTAAGGGTAAGTTACGAGAGTAAGGTGTGTGGCAAGGCAAGTGACACTTGTCACTTGCCACATGTCACCGCTTTATGGTCTTCATTTGGTCTTTTATTTAACTAGTCTATTTGTCTCCGATTTCTACTCCAATTGTCTCCCAGATTGTAAATGATATAAGTCATTAAATCTTAATGTCTCTTATCAATAATTTCTACTGCCATTTGACACTTAATTCTACTACCATTTATCAATTGTTTTGCCACTTGACATTTTTCCTAGTTCAAAATACTCATAATTTCAGAAAATCTCAAATCTCACCAAAATTTCTAAATCATTACTTATACACACCAACTCAATTTTTATGACACATAATCTATAATTCACATTAAAATCACATTAAAACAATCATTTATACCTGAAAAAATGTCAAATGAGTGCATGAACAATTCATTGTAATGTGTGCAATAATCAAATTCATGTATGTGTTTATTAACATTATCATGACTATTAAATGCATTTTTTCTATTCTCTCAATGCTATTTCTCAATTACAGAAATCTAGGGTTCTAACCCTTAGTATAGAAATGTGATGCTACAATTCTCCTCCTTAATAAATTTCATCATTGAAATTATTATCTGAATCATCAAAAGATAGGGGCAATGTTTCCTCATATACTCCTCCGTTTCCCATGCAACTTCTTTACTCAAACGGTTCCTCTCAAGGGACAATAATTGATGGAATCACCTGATTTTTCCGTCGCTTATTCGGATATCACATTATCTTAAATGTTTCCTCAATATATTTTAGATTACTCACAATTTCACTTCCGGTATCAATAACATATATATCAAATCATAACGATATTTCCTTAACATATCCATGTAACACTGTGTGAATCTGAAAAATCTTTTATTGGTAATACTAACTCGTAAGTCAATGGTCCTATTCTCACAATAATTTCATATGGACCAATTTATGTCGGGCTTAGCTCCCCTTTTTTCCTAACCTAAGCACACCTTTCCATGGCAATATTCTCAGAAATATTTCATCTTTTGCTTGATATTTCACATCTATTTAGTGTTAATACACTGAACTCTTATTTCTTTCTCACTATATTCCATATGTTCAGTGTTGATCCACTAAACTCGTTTATCTTTCTTGAATCATTTAATTTCTATTACAGATTCATTTCACTTATCACTAGTTTCTCAAATCAATTCTGGCCTTCAACCATTTTTAGGCCCTCTTCATGTCAATCTAAGGGCGAACGACTCTTTTTATCGTATAACACCTCATACCATGTCCTACCGAATCAAATTCAAATCAGAATTGTAAGTTAATCTCATGTTCCTAGGAATTGTAAAATATAAGCTCTAAGTATACCTTCAGCCACTTGCTTCTTCGTCCTCAACCATTAAATGTTGTTTTAGCGTATTCTTACTAGGATGTATAACATAGGTTACTAATAATCTCTTTGCTCAATCATCTGTATCGAGTACTCATACTTTTTACTACAATCACAAAATATCATTTTTCCTATTCAAACTCAAAATTCAAATTCATTTTCAATTCCTCAATAAGATTCACAATTCTGAATCCTTACTTCGGGCTTTGCTAGTCCTTTCATGTAAAACTGATTTTAAATTTCAATGTAGCTAATGATACTTCATTTTGGCCCAAATTCAACTCAACATTCTATACTCTTTATTGCACTAGGTTTGGTAGCACTAGGTTTGGTAATCTCAATATCTGAATTTGTGTTATTCCATTATTTAATTTCCTGTTTAATGCATCATATACACACTAGCTTTACCAGGATAGTACATATTTGTACAATCATAATTTTTCAGTAATTCTATCCATTATCTCGATCTGATATTCAACCCTTTCAAAATCAATAATTACCTCAAACTTAAATTATTTGTATATTTATATATATCCAAAATGTTTCACTGTACGTATAATGTCTCCAAGCTTTCAAAGCAATTACTATTGCAGCAAGTTCTAAATCATTTATCAAATAATCATCTCATGAGACTTTAATTGTCTCGAAGCATATGAAATCACTTTATTATGCTGCATTGGATTACATCATAATCTATGTTGTAAAACATCATTATATACTATAAAATCTCCAAATCCAAATAATATAATTAACATCGGTGTTGTAATCAATCGATGTGTTAATTTCTCAAAATTCTTTTTACATTCATCAGTCTATATGATTTACACACTTTTCCTCAGACATTTTTGTCAAAAGGATAAGATCAGTAAAAACTCCTTAACAGTCTCTGGTAGTTTCCAATATAAAGCTAGTTCTAGAAAACTCCAAATCTAACATATTATTTGATCAAGCTAAGATTAAATCTTATTGAACTTGGCATCTAATAGTTTCTCCCTCATGATTTATAAGATTTACCTTAAGTGTTCAAAATATTCTTCTCAACTTTTTGAATACATTCAATATATCATCTATGATCATAGTCACTAATTGATCTAAGCAAAATTGAGACACTTTATTCTTAAATACCATAATACTGTCGAGGGCATTTGTTAACTCAAATAGATATTGTGAAAACTCAATGTGCCCATAATTAGTTCTCGTAATTCTTTAAGTAACTAATTCCTCAAATAAGGTAATATTATCTTATGTTATTATCAGTCTCCCCATTGACTTCTTTTCTCGAATGATTTTCTCCATTCATTCGATTTCCTCTGATTTCTCATCGACTTATTTTAATGCTAGACCATTCTTACTAGTTTCTCCATACATTTCAATCTATTTGCAGGTCTCAGTTTTTCGAACACGCTCGCCAAGTCTAACTTGTACCTTAGGCATATACGAATAAAATGCCTTATGGACCTAAATTCCTTCAGTAATAGCAATAATATCATCCCAATTTCATAAACCTAATAATGTAAACGGTTACCTTTCATCAACAAGCTACATGTAGCATATTCAACTTCTTATGCTTAAGCCTTCGATAGAAATGGGACTCCAATATTCACTTATAATTTGTTCAATAAACATTCATTTCTAGAAATGGAACATTTGACTCACATCGAAATTTCTAGAAATGGAACATTTAACTTACATGATATACTTCGATGAAGGTCTATATCAAAAGAAGATTTTTCTCCTCAATCATCTATACTCTTTACATACTATTTATTAGTTAACTATATTCATCATCACTTTTCAGTCATTTTAATACCTCAAGAATATCGATTCCAATTGTTCATGATCTCTCAGTAAGATCAATTTCTATCATATCTCACACGATCAGTATATTTCTTATAATAAAACTCAGTGGAACAGTAAACATATTCGTATACGCATATACTTTAGTATGTTCCATCAAGATCATTGCATCTTATCTAGGGATGTATTTTAAACAAATCACCAATTAATATCATTCACTAATGATACCTGGATTCCAGTTGATTCTAAACAACATTTCTATTTTTATGCCTGTCATGATAGTGATGGACCTTTTCATGATCATGACAAAACCAAATAATCTCAGCCACGATCATGGGGACTATGCCACGATTGTGTCCTGCTTCTTTTTCTTTCCTTTTACTTAAATTCATCACACAAAGTAACATCATTTACACTCTCAATCTATCCCCAATTGATTATTATAAATACTTTCATACGCTACTCTGAGTCATCTCATAAGTTTAGCTATGGGGGCTAAGACTGATGAGCATTTAATAAGTCACAGATCACTTCCTATATCATCTCCAAACATATAACATATATGTGCTAATAACATCACTTGTCAAAATAATCACATTATTAGAAATGCACTCACAACAACAAATCAACTTAACCTTGGGAGCTTTTACTTATCTCATTTTTCTCCTCTTCCAATCATCATTTATTTCATCTTACATATGTATATTCACAATCAATTCAAAATTATAGATACATGATCATCATGAAATTCTCATCTTAATTCCCTAATATATTGTTATAGTGGATTATAACTCTTGTCACATTAATCAAACAACTATTTCAGTTCCAAGTTCATCTTCTTAAGGTCATAATAAATTTTTGTTTTCATTCCCTTGTATACTTTAAATCTTGTCATTCATATTTATATCTGTACTTTCCTCAATCAATCCTCAACAATGTATTCACTTCTATTTCACATTCAATGATACCATCACAGTACAATATTGATGTCATATTCAATGATACATCCACAAATACAAATGTAGTAAATCTCTTTCTATCATATCAAACCATATACTATTTCTCAAATCTAGATATCAACAAGATTTCATTTTCTTACACTTTGACAAATCATCATTTATTTCATTATTTCTATCAGCTCAAACTCTTAACAAATGCTCATGCATGTGACTCATGTAAATGCGACTCAAACTAGGGATTAGTTGCCGTTGCATGCTAAGACATGTCTAAAATGCATGTACCTCTACACATATTTCAAAAAATACCCATGTAAGACACTAAGCCTGGGCTTTGATACCAAACTATAGCACCCCAACTCCTATAGGGCATATTCTCGAATAAACCAACATTATTCGAGAATACACTCTAAATGGGTGTTGTACTAGGACAATCAGTCAATCATAACCATTAAAAACTTTTCACATATCACATGTATATTTCAGAAAACCAATAATCAATTTGGGCTCATTTTATTCATAAATATTTTCAATCACAAGTGTTACTACACCTATTGATCGATCTCATTTACAAACATTTCCAATTTAGAAATTCATTACAAAACAAAATTATTCAATTACCCGAGGTACAATAATTGCGGAATACATATTTTGATACAAAAATAATGAAATACATATGCAGATGCGAACTAATCCCGTCCTCTATCTCTTACTCGAATGCAGTGGCTAGACTCCAATTTGTCTAACTGGAGATCTTCTCTAAGCTTGAAAAATGTTGTTGCAATTTTGAGAGAGTTTTGTAAACTCAGTGAGCGGACCATCCTTGACGGCTCACTCATATCACATAACACTTTGACCACTTATTCCATATTTCACATTCAGAGTAGTCAAATAGTTCATTTCGATCATTTAAAACGTACATATCAATTATATATGCAATGCACATGAGACTCACTTCCAATTATTACTTTGTTGTGACCGAGTGCCTTTTTACTGGCCCATATCCCTTGTAGATACCGGGCTTGTTTCAAATATGGTCCCATATTCTTTAGAAGATACCGGGTACATTAACAACTGAGCCAGAGGCTCTTATCATATTCTAAGCTTTAAGCTTTTTTTCGGTGGCTACTCTGGTCACAACAACCTTTATATTGTCATGAATTTATGTAATGAAAAGCATAACATTCACATATATTCTATCAGTCACTCGATTTCAATTTCAAATTCACATTCACATTTATCATCGAACCTTAGTCCGGCATTCAACAATAATGTTGAGTATCACTTATTCATTCAAATTCTCATTCAAGGAGCACTTCCTATGTTCTCACATTCATCAAACTCATAGAACTATTAATGTTTGGAATTGTCTCAATCATATTCACATTCAGTAGTAATTCAATACAGAAATTTAAAACAGAACAAACAATGAAAGTGAGATCATCTAGGTCGACTCATAGTACGCTCCTGATTAGCATTTGCTTCCTTGGTCTTGAAATGTCTGGATGTATACGTTCTATCTTGTATATCAACATCATGCCATACATATATTGAACACACATTATTAATTGCACAATCATATAAACATTCAAATGTACACATATGTATAGGTGTAATGTATAATGCATGCTCAATTTGATTATTCCAGGTATGTTTCCTTAATCATGTCTCTTGATAATTCAAACCTTGTCATTTTTATGTGTCTAGTTTATTCTTAGGTTTACACCTCAAGAACACTTGGTTATTCTAATATCATAATTCAATTTCTCTTTATTTTTTAGCATTATATGCTCTTAAAATACCCAATTCTCATTCACCTTTACTGAATACATATTACTCAACTCTTTTGAATCACAACTACTACCATATGAACATCCTCATTACTAGTATACTCATGCCTTTGGTAATTTGATATCAACAATTCATTCACTAAGTTATGACATCATCAATCGATCATTCCAACTTTTCTCAAAACAAATTTTTCGATCAATTTTGCATGGCCATTATGATAAACACAATGAAGTATTTAGGCAATACACTCTTCTAAACAAATGTTATCATATGTCTTAAGTTTCTAAAGACACCAATTTCACACAATTTGGTTCATTATTTTGCAAGTTATACACAAAACACTTAAGATTGTACTCAAACTACAATAACACTCAATACTCAACTTCAAGCCAACTTTTGAAACTCTTAGAAACAGAATTAAAATTCGATTCCTTCATGAAATTTGTACCCATATGTCTCTAGTTTAATCTAAACTTAAAATAAGTCCATTGATATATCTACAGATCAATATATGGAGAAAATACAGATGTCTATTTAGTGAAAACACTCCATTTAACAAATTCCAGCACACTTCATTATTTTCATCCTAAACTCATCAATCAATCATTTACCAATCCTTTCCTAGTCAATTAAGATGACAATTAATTCTGCTAAAGAGGAAGGACAATGTGTGAGGAGCTTGTGGTTCATTTTCAAGTCAATCGGAGGTCTAGAAAAAAAGTTATGGTTAAAAGAGTGAAAGGTGTTTAAAACTATCAAAAAGCAGTGCACCTTTACTATCACGATTGTGAGCACGATCGTACACTGCCTGTTGATTCCTCTCTGTCACGATCATGCTCACCTGATGTTTCCTTTCTATCACGATCGTGCACAACTCCCCTGGGACCGATTGTGCACTACCTGATATCTCTTCTCTGTCACAATCTGCACAATCGTGACAGACGAACTTACCCATATTTTACGTATCGACATATTTTCCTCACCATTTCAAGATCTTTCAACATCTAACTATCATCATGTATGTTTCACTACTTACTTGTTTAAGCTTTAAGATCTTCAAATAACACTCTTATCCCTAGCTTTTCCAGTAACATTCGTTCATCAATATTCAAAGGTGGTATGGTTAGACCTTTTTGTAACAAGATGTATAAATAACAAAGATCTTGAAGTATAAAGTGCAAGATGATGACAACTCAAAATTGAGTGTAAGGTTGGTAAGAAAATGCCGTGAATGGAGAAGAAGAAGGGAATAAGATGAAGAACAAAATGAAGAGAGAGCAGAAAAGAGAGCATTTAGCCAAAGGTGAGAAACAAATGAACATTAGTTTTGCAAGGGCAAGTTACGAGATTGAGGTGTGTGGCAAGGCAAGTGACACTTGTCACTTACCATATGTCACCACCTTATGGTCTTCATTAGGTGTTTTTTTTAACTAGTCCATTTGTCTTCAATTTTTACTCTAATTGTCTCCGAAATTTTAAATGACATAAGTATTAAATCTTAATGTCTCTTATCAATAATTTCTACTGTCGTTTGATACTTAATTATACTACCATTTATCAATTGTTCTATCACTTGACATTTTTCCTAATCCAAAAATACTAATAATTTCAAATAATCTCAAATTTCACCAAAAATTCTAAATCATTACTTGTACATACCAACTCAATTTTTAAGATACATAATCCATAATTCACATTATAATCACATTAAAACAATCATTTATACTCGAAAAATGTTAAATGAGTGCATGAACAATTCATTGTAATTTGTGCAATAATCAAATTCACGTGTGTATATTAACATTATGCATGAGTATTAAATGCATTTTTCTAATCTCTCAATGCTATTTCTCAATTACAGATATCTAGGGTTCTAACCCTTAGTATGGAAACGGAATGTTACAGAAAATCCTCTCTATTACTCAAATTTTGAGACGCACCAAATTCTTACTTTGTAAGAGAATTATTTCCTTATTTATCTTTTTGGAGACAATATTTACCATTCAACTTTGGAAAATCCTTGTTATTAGGAAGTTTTATTCCAATTAGGAGTCTATTAGGATATTTTCTTGTTTTTTAAAAGATTTGGATAAGAAGTAACAGAGCTAAAAAAAGGAGAGAAAAAGCAGCAGACTAGAGACGTCCAAGACTCTAGACGTTTTTAGGTCTCCAGATGTTTTAACGACGCCAGAGGTGTTTTTGGGAGATAGTACATACGTGATTGAGTTTTAGTTATTCACCTTTTGGCTCTCTAACGTTGGGTTTTCCTCTCAACTTCGTCAGTAAGAATAATTTTACTTTTCAATAATTTTCATGTGTTCTTCTCTATGGCTTGTAACTAATTTATTAATTTTAGTTAGAGGATTATATTGAAGCCTTGATTCTAAAGTAATTGTGAGATCAAATAGGTTTTATTGAATTTAATTATGCATCAGTATTTAATTATTTCCTAAATTCACTGATTTTATGATGGACTTTAGGTTTTATTGAGTAGATGCATATATTTAATAATCCTGAAATAATCTACTACTAATTGAAATTACAAATCTGTAATTGTTTGTTGGTTTTAATAAGTAGAAATCGACTTGAGTTTATTTCCTCATCAAGAAATTTAATATATGTTGTGGAATTAATTAATCTGATTACAATAAATCATCTGTTGAGTTTGTTGGTTAGAATTGAGTCTTTCTAAATCTTAAGGCTGTCAAAACACTAAATCCTACGAGTTGCTTCTGGGGTTATCTTTTAATTAGGAAGTAATTATTCGATTTGTTTGTAATTACTTTACAAGGTAAGGGAAGATTGATTATTATAGATCTGTTTTTAATAGCTAGGACCAATTTATTCATGAATATATTGAATTACTTTTGCCCAAGCGATCAATTGCTTAAATCAAGGTGGAAATAAATTCCTTTAACTAGAATTTGTTTTGTTAAATTTCAAATCAGCTCATTTTTGTTATTTTAATATTATGGTTTAACATAATTTCCAAATCCTTTTTTAAACTTATTTGTTTAAAAGAGGTAAATCATAATTTCACAAGATGACCCTTTTGTATTGTGTTATGCTAATATTCTGAGTAGGTTTTTTTGGCTGATTTGACACCCAACAAAATGCAATTTTTATTTTTTATCAGTAATGAATTTAAACTTAGAAGTTTAATACAATTATTATTGATATTATGAAATTGTATGACAAATGAGTATAGAACTTATGTCAAACTAATAAACCCATACATTGAGTACATCAGTGATAAATCACATAGAAGTTACAAAATCAATCTAAAATTATGTTAAAACAAGCAAAATTACCAAATAAGATCGACTCATAAAACTAAAAACTTAAATCACGTAAAAATTGATAATAGTAATGAAAAGTCAACATCTTTTACAAGATAAATTTAGTATTTATATCAATATAATATAGTTAGCCATAAAGTTAAATAAAGGCTCATTTAAAAAGTATTGAAAAATTAAAATGTTTTTGGACATATTTCGACCATATACAATTACACGTCACTTATGTTTTCAATATTAATAGCAGACCTCTATTGTATATATTGACGAAAATGCCCTCCGCCAGCCTCCAGAGTCCAGACCTATCAAGTATTAACACCCCGCAGCCGTAAGAGCCCTCTTCTTCTCGTTTTAACATTGTGACTCGCTTTGTAATCTCCGATCCGAGTGCAAAATCCGAAACAGCGTATGTGTATCATCTCCTCTTGATCTCGAAATCCCTAATAGGGGAAACCCTAGCTTGGTATTGCCATCATGAGTGACTACAACGATGCCTTCATGCGCAACCAGAACTCTGCTGTTCGGGCTACCACCAAGGGCCAGAACCGCGCCAACGTCCTTCAGCTCAAATTGGTTCGTTGTGCACACGCTTTCGTTAGTTTTATTTTTTTAAAATTATTTGTGATATGAATAGTGAAGCCCTGGGTTTGTTTTGATGTTGGGTTTAGTTTAGTTTGATCTCATTGTATTCTGCTGCTATAAAAGAGCAGGAGATGAAACTGAATGGTTGATTTTGTGAAATGTCCAATATTTTATTATATTTATATGTTCTGCAGATTGGGCAAAGCCATCCTACTGGGTTAACAGCAAATCTATTGAAATTATTTGAGCCTAGACCTCCTTTGGAGTTCAAATCCCCACCTGAAAAGAGAAAATGTCTCCCACTTACAGGTATTGTTGTAATTGCTGTGGTTCTTGAAGATACTGTTATGTCAATATCAACTGTTCTTTTATGAGGTTTAATTCATTTCAATTTGGTTTCTTCTTGGATTAGGTATGGCGCAATTTGTGAGTGAGTTTGCTGATGCTGGAGATCCTGAGTATGCTCCACCAGCCTCGGAGGGTGAAACTCCTGTACGATTTTTACTGAGTTTTACTTTTATCAGTGTGCTTTAAAGAAAATATTTCTTAGCTTATCTTGCCTTGAATATATAACTTCCTTCTTACTTGTTGACTGCCTGGTTCGCCCCTGTTCATTTCGAAGCAGCTGATATGTATGTTGTAAGACTTTATTTATTGATCTTTTTGGGATAATATTGATCAGGCACAGCGAAGAGCTAGAATACATAAACTGAAACTTGAAAAGGGTGCAGAAAAGGCTGCTGAGGAGCTTCAAAAATGTGAGATTGATTGTTCTTTCCGCTACTGATAGTTCAGGTTGTCATTCTGTTTATGCAGCTTTAACAACTTTAATATCCTTGTTTGTACAGATGATCCAAATAATGACCCAAATATCTCAGGAGATCCATACAAGACATTGTTTGTTGCTAGGCTTGTAAGTGTTGTCATTCTTTTTTCTTTTTCCTATTTCACACACTGTCATTTTTTTAGCTGGGACGACTTATATATTTTTATTGTCTTCCTTCAGAATTATGAGACAACCGAGAGTAGAATTAAAAGGGAGTTTGAGTCCTATGGACCAATAAAACGGGTAGGTATATTTGAGCATGTCAAAGCAGGTTTGGTAAGACGTTTTTTGGGTGCATCTTTCTTAGCATTTCAAAAGAAGCTTTCCCTTCTCTTTAGGCTTTCAATTCTTCTGCATTCTATACTTCTTTTTTTGTCATTTCTTTCTCTTTTTTCCTTAGTGGAAAAGTTTTTTCTTTTGCCTCCAATAGACTTTCTATCATTTACCTCCAATAGAATTTCTCTTAGGCTATCAAAACTTTCTACCATTTACATAAGTTAACATCCTATGGTTCTGCTCATTATCATTCATTGAAGTTATGGTAAAGTGATGCTGAAGTTTACTGATTTGCCAAACTGAAGACCCTGTCTGCTATAACCCCAAAACATCTGTGCATCTTAATTTAAAAATTTTACAAGATAGTTTAATGAATGATGCATGATTGTTCAGCATCTATGTCAATTAGAGAAATGAGCATCTCACTTCTCTCACACCAAAGAAAAAGCTGTGAAGTAACTTGTAAATCATAGCCTTGCTATCATGCAGCTTAAGGAGCAGTTAGGTTCGTGCTGATACTTAATGTGAATGTAAAGATATTTCAGATTAGAACCTATTACCCAATCAGACTATGGTATGGTCACTGGGCTCTGCTTTAGCATTAAGATTCATCATATTAACAGATCCATGGTAAGGTTTTTGTTGACTTGGTTCCCATAGAAATTTAACCTCCCAACTCTCTTACCATCCTACTGCAATGATGTTGCTTCAATCCTGTCAACAAAGCTGAAAAATAGATTGAGCAAAGCAGTGATTCACTGTGCCTTTTGGCCATCATTTTCGAGCAACAAAAGGTGATTGGTGTCTGTTCTTTTTCGGCCCTGGGTAAAAACATGTAGGGAGTATCAGCATCTCTTTTGCTTTATTTGAATTCTCATCATCCATTTCCGTGCTACTAAAATTTTATTTTTGGCTTTAGAGACTTATCCAAACATATCAGCAGTTGAGAGGATGTTCTGGTATTTCCAATTTAGTTTACGTGTAATTTTTCATATTCAAAACATCAATTCCCTGGTAAGGGGACATTAATTTGTTCAATTAATGGTAAATTTGCCACGATATAGCTGTTTTTCTGCAACTCTAGCCCTGGTGGTGATGCGTCCCACAATTGGAGCCTATGATTAAAGGTGAGCACGGCTAATTAGGCATAGTGCCTGTCTGCCGTGCCATTTAGGATTTCACATTTAAAGCTTTCTGTGGAGTTGTCTGTTAGTAAACAAACTAAACAACAAATTGAGCAACTGGTTTAAAAGGTCCTTGCTCTTTATTTGCATAATGTACACATTTCTCTTTGAGCTTCTCAGGTTAGACTGGTAACTGACAAAGAGACAAGTAAGCCTAGAGGCTATGCTTTCGTTGAGTATATGCACACTCGTGATATGAAAGGTTTGGCTTTATGTCTTGTTCCTGGTTGCGTTTCTTTTATTATTTTTTCCATTTCTAATCATCACTATTATGCATGACCAGGTGCTTATAAGCAAGCTGATGGGAGGAAGCTTGATGGCAAAAGGGTACTTGTGGATGTTGAACGTGGTAGAACAGTACCAAATTGGCGACCTCGCAGGCTAGGTGGTGGTCTTGGAACTACCAGGGTTGGGGGTGAAGAAGTTAATCAGAAGCCGGAACTATCATCTCGTTCTGAGGAGCCGAGGGCACGGGAAGATCGACATACTGAACGGTATTCTTTTCTTACTGTTTTTCAACCTTTATTTTACCCATCATTTCTTTTTGGAGACAATAGACCTACAAGTGAAAGCATATTGGCACAAGAACTGTGTTAGTAATAATATGTATGTGTTGCCTATTGATGTTGCCATGAGGAATCTTTTGTACGAGTGATTTAGAGCATGAGGATATGACATTGGACCAATTGCAACGTCAGTTCATAATTTTGTTAGCTTACTTCTTTTGTAAATCTATTGTTTTCTGTCGCACACAGGGACAGGGAGAAATCTCGTGAAAGGGGAGGAAGGGACAGAGAGAGAGACCGTGAGAAGTCCCGTGAGCGCTCCCATGACAGGCCAAGGGACCGTGACCATAGAGAAGACAGGCACCATAGAGATCGAGACAAGGAGAAAGAAAGGGGACGTGACAGGGACCGTGAACGTGACAGGGCACGTGATCGTGATAGAGGTAGGGATCGTGGTCATGATTATGAGCGTGAACGAGATAAGGACCGTGTAAGAGAACGTGACCGTGATCGTCCTAAGGAGAGGGACAGGGATCATGAAGGTGACCATGATAGGGATGGTCCACGTTCTCGTGATAGGGAAACTGATTATGATCGTGTTGATTCAAAGTATAATAGGGATCGGCATGATGAAAGGGACTATGATCATGCTGAGCCAGAGGATGATCAGGGATGGTATGAGCATCCAGAGCATGGGCGTCGGCGCTCAGATGTGGAGCATGATCAGCGGTATGATCATTACGAGCACCACAGAAGTAGGGGACAATATGATCCTTTGGATGCCCAAGGCGACCATGACCGTTATGATCAATATCCTATTCATGATCGTGATCGTTATGAGCAAATGGATGATGATTACCGGCGCTCAGAAAGGTCACTCTCCAAGGAGTATGATAACTAAGGATTCAACTTGGCGAAGGTTCTGCTGTGCAACATCGTCTAGTTCTCCATAAAGCCCTTTTCACCTTTTATGGTCCAAAAGTCTATGCTTGCCCCTAATTTGGTTTTGGCTTATTGTTTCTGGAATTCTCTTGGTGCTTGACTAGTGTTTCCTTTTAGTATTGGATCTTGGATCTAGATTCTCTTGTCAAGTTTCTATGATCTGGAGATTGGGGCATGTGTTTGCTTTATTTTGTTCTTTATATTGCACTCAGTCTTCAAAATTCATTCATGGTTCCTGTAGTACTGGTTGATCTCAAATTTTATTATCTGCTAGCTAAATGACATTGCCCCTACTTGATCTATGTTATAGATAAGCTAAAATATGAAACTCCGTTTTAAGTGTTGCAGGATAACTTGGACTAGACATGGATGAAATTTACATACATCCGTTAGCAGCGTTCTACTGCCAGATGGAGCAGATGATGATATACATAGTATGGTTCAGAAAAACAATTTCCACTTGCAAAGTGGCCACTTGGAGTCGCTTTTCTTCTATGACAGAAAAATCAAAAGGAATCTTGCACTTCCAACAAATAAAACTATCCCCAAGAACCGATGCCGATCTCCTAAAACATTCCAATGCCTACTTCTATTCTAAAAATAATCATGATCTGTTGAATGATGATCCGAGCACCATGTTTCCCTCTCTGGCATCCTATGCTCTAAAGCCAAACCAGAAGGAGGTGCTGTTCTGTTGTATGAAAATTTAAGATAACAGAATGAGTGAGTATATTCTGATGTGATATTATTTGAAGAGAATAGAGAAAAACATAAGAAAGAGATACATAGAATCGTTCTAGATATTGAAAGAGAAGAAACATTTCCATTTGGTTTTTATATGTAAGTATAGCCGTTATAAATCGGCTTTAATATAGACAATATTCTATTTGGTGTATTTTGGTGTAGTATTACAACCCTAAGCCTTTATTTAAATGTAACACTTAGTACTTAGGGGGTGCTTGGTTGATAGGTTTGGGAAGGGGTTAATGGGTAAGGAATGAAAGTAAGTGATTGATTGTTGATTATGATTATAGGGGTAATGGTTTGATATCCCA
Source organism: Erythroxylum incrassatum (assembly GCA_026546855.1). Classification (NCBI taxonomy): domain Eukaryota; kingdom Viridiplantae; phylum Streptophyta; class Magnoliopsida; order Malpighiales; family Erythroxylaceae; genus Erythroxylum; species Erythroxylum incrassatum. Next base: position 1,459,724 of record JANVCL010000003.1, on the reverse strand, counting down.
CTTTGGGGGAATCCTTCATACCTCTCATTTAGTAGAGGAATGAAACTCATTCCTTAGTAGAAATTACTTTTTTAAAATATTTTTAATACTAACTAATTAAAATATAATTAATTAAAATAATAATATTAATTAATTAAATACATTATAATTAATTACAATAGAATTAATTAAAATATAATTCATTCATTAATTAAAATATAGTAATTAATTAATTAAAATATAATTCATTCATTAATTAAAATATAGTAATGAATTAATTAATCAATTAAAATATAATTAATTAATTATTATAATTAGTTAAAATACAATTCATTGATTAATTAAAATAATGTAATTAATTAATTAAAATAATATTATTTATTAAAATATAATTATTCAGTAATAATAATGTAATTAATTAAATTATTAATATTAATTAATTAATTACATTACATTATTATCAATTAAAATATTATTATTCTTTAATTAAAAATTTGTTATTAATTAATTAATTAAACTATTTTTATTAACTAATTAATTAAAAATAATTAATTAGTTAAAATATAATATGTTCATTAATTAAAATACTATAATTAATTAATTATGATATTTTAATTAATTAATATATTGTAATTAATTAATTACATTATTTTTTACAAACCAACCACTATCAATGGTAATGGTAACCATTCCTTCTTCTTAACCAACCATCATAATTATAATGATAATATTCATTCTCATTTCTTACTATATTCATTCTCATTTCTATTACTATTCTCTCGTACAAACCAACCGCTCCCTTAATTATATTGTTAATGTAAATTACATAATTGCACTGTCTCTTTTCTATTAGAACTACAGGTCAAACGACTGACCATTTGGTGAATATAATAGAGATTTTTCACTTCCATTTTAGTTTTTGTGAAATTGAAGAAAACATAATTTTTAAGCATTACCAAATTACTAATTTAGTAATAAAATATGTTTTAATTATTTACCTTAATAATTAAATTTTGAATTCGAATGCTAAAATTTTATATTCAATTTTAGGTAATCATTAATTTTTATAGAATAATATATAAACAGTTTAGAAATTGTATATACGCAGCTTCCCTTTGGAACTTTTACAAATAAGATTTTAATCGGTTGTTTCAAAGTTCTCCCTCCTCTAACCTTACTATAATAAATAATAAATAAAAAAGTAATAAAATAACACTACTATAAATAATAAATAATTTGTCCACTAAAAGAATCTTGGTCATGCACGAAGAATACCAATAAGAAAACAAAAGACATGACTGTATTGGGCAGAAAAACGATTAAAACCTCACACACTAAATACACTGGCTTTTGTCAAAGTTGGAGCTTCAATGAAGAGGTTTTGAAAATGGCAGTCTAGATGGTATGTGTATGAGGAGAAGAGATTCCAAGTGAGGGAAGGTTTCTACAGTAAAACATGTTATGACTAAATCTAAAAGCTTGTCTTATAAGAATGACGCGCTAGATAGAAGGCGTAGGACAGTAACAATAAGCATAAAAGATTGAGGCGAAAATCTAATCCGTGTTAAAACAGACAAAGAAAGGAGTGGGCGGCACACTATTGGTGGTATCTCTAAGCGTAGATTTAGCAAATTTTCAATGTCCAAAAAGCGTTTTTGGGTAATAAAAGCCTTACTTCCGAAACACATAAAGCTCTAATAGTAATAAATAAATTAAAAGTCACTAATAATAAAAAATTAAAAGAAACCAGATGTAAGTAGTTTGGATAAGAGGAGACATCCAAACACTCCAGTGAAAAGATTATACTTAGAGACTATAAGATAAAAAAAAAGAAAACTTAAGAAAATTTGAGGAGAGTTAATCAATAATGATATGACCTTGCTGAAAATTATCGAAGACACGATCTTCAATAGAAAATTTTGATGACATTGATAAAGAATATCACATAGAGAGATAATTCTTTTTCCTACTTATAGCTCTTTTAAACATTTTATTTCGAGTTTTATATCATTTAAAAATTATAATTTAAACACGTACATAATTTAAATTTAATTAGATTTTAAACTTAATTCCTAATTGTATAAGAAAAATATAAACTAAACGTAAGCTAATTAAATCCGATTTATTACCTAATTTTGAGTATATAATGTTAAGTGACTGTTTCATTACAAGAGTTTAAACCGTTGTGTGAGATCAATTTAATTGGTTTTATATATTTACTATTTATATATTTGCTAACACATCTTCTCAAGTGAAAGCCCTTAGGCTTGAAACTTGCCAAAATTTACTATAACTTCTGCTAAATAATAGATAGATGACAAGATTTAAATTCACAACTACTTAATTATAAAGACTTTGATAACACATTAAGTGACCGTTTTATGAAATCGACTTAACTAATTTTATATATTCTATCATATGTAAAACTTAAACCCACCTCGAATTATTACTAATATCTAAGTACGTACGTGACACCTCAACTCAATCCAGACGATTTTCAACGGTAGGTACAAAGTACACCGAATACGGTGAATAGACCCGAGGCATGACTCAGCCAAGTGAGTAGATGATGTATACATGAGACAAGCGATTCGTGATTAGGTCTTCGGAGTATGACTTCATGAGTGGAATACTACTCGTATCACTTGACAACTGCCCTATCTTTTGTCCAAGACCTACACCCAATTCATCTTTAATCTTCCTACTTTTCTTTATACTTATTTGGATTGACCTAAAAATCGATAGGTCAGGCTTAGATTGCTTGAGAGATTGTGTTTGAATTTAAAAGATTGACCAAAATATCGTTCAGAATAATTTGAAATTTATATAAAAACGATTTAACTTTTTATTATTTTAGCTTCAAATTTTTTATAAAAAGTTAACAAATTGGTCAACTATAAAAATTGCAAATTTTATAATATTAATTGAAACTTTAAACTGTGGCATTAAAATTTTTTAATTTTTAACAAAAAAAGACCGATATAGGTTTTCCACTAATGTGAATAATATGATGAACTATGTCAAATTAATATTTATGTCACGTAATTGTCATATATTGTATTTGTATTATATATAAATTTTATTGTTTAATGAATTAAATTATAAATTTGCAATTTTTATAATTAACCAATTTATTAACTTTTTTAAAATTCATATATGGTATAAATACAATATGTGATATAAATATTATTCTGACATAACTTATCACATTATTTAAGTTAAAAGGGAATTTAATGTCGTATTATTTTTATTAAAATTGAATATTTTAACTTTAAATTTTAAAATTCATTTTGATATAACAAAATTGAATAAAATTTACAATTAACCCAAAATAAAAGACCAGACAACTCAAATCTGACCAAACTTCCAATTAAATTCAAGTAACGCTTTGAGAAGGTTAAGTCGAGTATAAATTTGATCCATTACCATCTCCAATCTCCATTCATCCTCCCACCTCCAAAGAACAAAGAATCCAAGACAGCGCGGGTTGAACAGGTCAGTGTCTTTATAGTGTGATCGTGAGGTTGGAGGACCACTTGCCTCTCAAAGTCTCTAAACAGGTAAGACTGAGTGTTCAGTTCAGTATTTATCTCATGTCCTTGTCTTGATGGGCAGCTCTTGAGGACGTGTGAGGCTCCAAAACCTACAAGAGGCTCTGGATTCTTGGAAGGTGGGGTCGTGTTGGATTGATTCTTACTAATCTTCCAAGGTAGGGTTATAAGTCATCACCAAAACTTTAACAGACACACAACAGAACTTGTGGTTTGTGCTTCTGCTTCATTCCCATCCTCGTATCATTCTTGTGGCTTCAATTAAATCTAGTGTTGACAACATGAGATCAAATTTTTTGTGCTGTCAATCATGTTTTTGATGATTTCATCCATACATTTTTTTTTAGGTCCCATAAATATATGTGGATGAGATCGTCTGGAATAAAATTGATACAGAGTTATGAGTATAGAAGATCTTGTTCTTTAAAAAAACCAATAATTACACTTTCTTTGCTCTTGTAAGTTGTAACATCAACGATGATTGAGATAAATTGTCACACAGATAAGCAAAATTTTTAAAAAATTAATAATACAAAACTTTATTTTTAATTAACAGAGAATCTATTTTTAATAGATATACATAACATCAACAATGATTAAGATAAATTGTTACAGATAAACAAAATTTTAAAAAAAATTAATAATACAAAACTTTATTTTTAACTAATAGAAAATCTATTTTTAATAGATATACATAAAAATAACTACACATATATATATTAAAATAATATTAATTAAGAAAAAATAAATTAGATATAAAAGATATTAATAATAAAATAACAATAAATTAGTAAAAATAAAAAATAAAAATAAGTAATGGGATTAATAATATGATAAATATAGAACAAAGTCAAAATAAAAAACATAAATATACAAACAAAACAAGTAAATAAATAAATCAAAAAATTCAAAAAAATTAAACTAAGTAACACTTTACTTCTAAATTTGCTAAATTAAACTAAAAATAAATAAACAAAAAGTCGTTTCAATAAATATCTAATAATTAATATTATATTTACCAAATAAATCAATTAAGTGGGACCCATTGCAATGAGTAGCCTATGATATGGAACCCACTGTACTATATTATATGACTGACAGAATGTGGTGACGCGGCGGTCCCCCTTTTAGTCCTAAGCCACGTCAAGCCATTTGTTTGCTTCATGTTTATATGGCAAAGAGATTATGTTATTTTTTGTATATTTAATTATATTGTTTATATAAATTACATAATTGCCCTGTCTCTTTTCTATTAGAACTACAGGGCAATGACTGACCATTTGGTGAGCATAATAGAGATTTTTCACTTCCATTTTAGTTTTTAGTGAATTTGAAGAAAACATAATTTTTAAGCATTACCAAATTACTAATTTAGTAACAAAAAATGTTTTAATTATTAAGCTTAATAATTAAAATTTTCAAAATTTTATATTAAATTTTAGGTAATCATTAATTTTTATAGAATAATATATATTCAGTTCATAAATTGTACATATGCAGCTTTCCCTTTGGAACTTTTACAAAGAAGACTTTGATAAGATGTTCTAAGATTTTCCCTCCTCCAACCCTGTAAAGTAGAGAGTTTTATTTCTATTTATTTATATAAATTATTTGAAAATAATCTCACAATTAGTTAAGGATAAGGCTGAATATTACTGAAACCAAGGTTTATAAAACCGGACCGGACCGGCCGGAAATAGTCGGAACCAGCCATGTGGCCGGTTCGGTCTTTGTTAATAACCCTTCAGTTTAAAAACCAGCCGGTTCATCTGATGAAC
>JANVCL010000003.1:1414581-1452540 GCA_026546855.1 Erythroxylum incrassatum | reverse complement strand
CGAATCTTTAAATAGCGTTGGAGAATTTGGAGCTTTTGACGATGATGAGACGCAACCTCCTTCAGAAATACAATTTTTCTCTTAAATGTTATTTTAAGTTTTATATTGGACTCATATTTATTTATTTTTGGTTCATTAGATAATAATAAACATTGGTGTATTTTTCCTTTCAATAAAATATTTTATTTTTATTTATTTTTATAAAATTTTCATCTTAGTTATTATATTCCGGTTTGATAGCGGTTCACTACCGATTGAACCTCTAAACCTTAAATCTTTCCTTCGACCGGTTCGATGTCCGGTCCGATTTTTAAAACATTGACTGAAACTTTCTATATCCCGCATCTTAACGAGATCTAAGTGGTGGTAGTGTTGTTGCTGCTGCTATTGTATAGTTTAGAAATAAATAATGACTAATAAATAAGATTTTATAAAGGATATTAATTAATTTAAAATTTTAAGTTAATATAAATAACAAAAAATACTTTAAATTTTTAATCCAAAAACTCTCATCATCTTCCTACAATAAATAATATCCAATAGAATATCTTGGTTTGTATGAAAATAACTAAATTAATTATCTTAATGAAAAGGGCAAAAGAGTAATATTAAGAAAATGAACTTCCACTTTGAGAAGCAACAAAGGTCCTGATGGACAGTTAGCGGATTGCATTAGTTGTTTGTTAGAGATGTTTGATAAAATTAGTTGTTTAATATTAACTATTTATGTATAAAATGACTTACGAGGATATGATTTTAAAAAAATTATAAGGGTATGAATAATATATATCTTAGTATTTCATAGAATATTCTTAGTAAATAATAATAAATTATAGTTAAATAAAATTTTTATTCTAATCAAAATTTAATATATTTTTCTTTATGGTTTATAATTTTTTGAATTATTAAAATAAATAACAAAAGTTAAAATGTTTAAATTAATAAAGATATGGAAAAGAAATTTTAAAAATTAATTAATATTATTAATTGATGGATGATGAATACGAGTGGGGTTTACCTGCGTAACTTCTGAAACAAATGTATGCAGTATGGTCCAGAAAATAAAAATTAACTGAGGGCACAATCGTCATCTAATAACACAACACACTACTCCACCTCGATCAGCTGATCAACAAATTCAGTGAGCTAAATTGGTTGAATCAGCTATTTTTAACCTGATTAGCCAGCAACCAAACGTGGCCAAAGTCTCTGCAACCCGTAGACAGCTTTGTATAAAAAACACTCACTCAAGTGCAAAAACACTAAAGATGGCGACGAGAACCAAACTTGCAAGAGCACTTTCCTCGCTTGTTAACAATGTTAGTGCAACCCGGAGTTTGGTGAGATCGAGGTCATTCTCAAATGGATTCGCACAGTTTTCCTCGTCGGCGGCCGCGGCGGTGGCGGAGCCGGAGATGGTGATGGGTGGCTCAAGGGGAGTGGGGTTGGAGATATTGGGAGTCAAGGACTATGAAGAGTATAGAAGGTCTTCGTATGGCGATATTACCCACAAGGCTTTGCTTGTTGATGCTGTTGGCACTCTTGTTGTTCCCTCTCAGCCTATGGCACAGGTATAGAGACACGTATCGTGTGACTATGTTCGGTTGTGAATGTCTTGTGACTGTTTGTGGTTTTGCGTGTTTGATTTCTGGACTTTTTGTGTTGTTTTGTCTTGGTGTTGTGTGCATTGATTGAACACCAGAGGTATTAAGTTTGTTGCTTTTGCTCATCCATTTGGGACTTCGATGAGATTCATTGTGCTTTCCTTTTCACTTTTAAGAAAATTTTGCTTTGGTGGTGGTTTGAACGCTTTGATTTTTATCCAATAAAGATGGAAGCTTGAGACATTTGTGCTCGAAATTAATGTATTTGAACCAATTTTCTGCTTCTTCCTTTCCTTTTCTGGGTATATGATGCAAAGTGTACATACTAATTGTCGTATCCTTTTACCATTGTGGAATAAGAATGCAAATCTAATCAGTTTTGTGTACAATTTCAACTTTAAACCTACTGAGTTCATTGTGTACTGCTTCTCTTGTGAAGATATATAGACAGATCGGGGAAAAGTATGGGGTCCAGTACTCAGAGGACGAGATACTGAACAGGTACAGGAGAGCCTATGAGCAGCCTTGGGGCCGATCTCGTCTCAGGTGTGTTCATTAATTTTCCAGACTTGTGTTTTTTTTTTCCTGTTTTAATGTGTATTCACAGTTCTATCTTTCGCTTTTATGACTTTCTTTTTACATTTTTTCACTTGGATTCTAAATTTTCATTGCCTTTTAATGCTTTATCCATTACTTTTTGTAAGTTCCTCCTGTGACCTGAACAGTTGAATGTTTTCAACATGAAACTGGAAAAGACTCGGAACCTACTGTTCAAAATGTTAATGAATGTATTCCTACCTTGTTGAGACATACCATAGAAGAAAGTTAGGACTGTATCAAGAGAGTGCATGGCATTATCCACACCAAATGGGATCCATGAGAATAATTGGAGATCTCATAATTTATAAAGTTTCACATGCTTGGTACTCATTCAAGTTGTTTGATCATGTCATACTTGCATAAATTTGTGGGCCTTTTGATGATGACAAAATACTCTAGTGATTGGGATTTGGGATACGCGAATTGGTATCATCTAGGATCTCTCAGCATAGCTAGACCTTGTAAAAGTATACTTTGTCCGGATCACAATGGACAATAGTGATTCTTGCAAACAATTTTAAGATTAACTATTTGCTCTGAGGCACATAAATATCTGATATCTGGGGTCATCTTACAGAACAGACAAATGATACGATTCTCAAACAGCAATTAAAACTTCAGTTCTGTAGGCACTGTTTGATTAGAGTTTTTTCTGGTGATTGTCAATAGCTTTAACTCTATTATCCCACTCTTCATTTCAGATATGTGAATGATGGGAGACCCTTCTGGCAATATATTGTTAGTTCTTCCACTGGCTGCTCGGACTCTCAGTACTTCGAAGAACTTTACGACTATTATACCACTGAAAAGGTAGTTTTTGATTCTATCATGATTTGTCTCCTTGTCTTTGATCTATTGTAGAATACATGCATTTATACTTATGTGTGTTCTTGCTATGGCAAGGCTTGGCACCTCTGTGATCCTGAGGCTGAAAAAGTATTTAAGGCTCTTAGAAACGCTGGTGTAAAATTGGCTGTTGTGTCAAACTTTGATACTCGGCTTCGATCTGTATTACGGGCTTTGAATTGTGATCATTGGTTTGATGCAGTAGCAGTTTCAGCTGAAGTAAGTTTACTCTTCTATTCTCACTCATATCCATGCTTAAATATAAAGAGTTCAATGTTGCATGTCAGGTATTCTTGTGCTTCTTTGGAGTAAAGTGAAAGAACTAAAGTTGGTAATTAGTTGGTTTTTTTCCATCTTAGTTCAGTAATCAGTGAATGTCTTTTTGTTTTCAAATGCTAGTTTTGGTTGCTTGGAGTTGAATTAAGTTTACCTGGTTAAACTTGGTTTTCTTGACACTCAGTCCGTGTTGCAACTCATTAAAGCCATCGAAAGATTTCTTCAGTGCTAAGTTAGTTTTCTGCTTTCTAAGTGGATTTGAGCACCAATCACCTTCCTCTTCTCCTCCCCTCTCACAGGTTGCAGCAGAGAAGCCAAATCCTACAATATTCCTGAAAGCTTGCGAGCTGGTTGGTGTAAACCCCGAAGATGCCGTACACGTAGGCGACGACCGCAGGAACGATATATGGGGTGCAAGAGATGCAGGCTGTGATGCTTGGCTTTGGGGAAGCGATGTTCATTCCTTCAAAGAGGTAACTAGTTCAACTATAAAAACATGAATTTACACTTTTTCACTGCATGAAATATACTCATCAATGTGTTCTCTAACATCCCGTCGGATGTCGGTTCGTTCGACAGGTTGCACAGTTGATAGGCGTGCAGGTCTGAGATAAGTTTCATAGCAATCAACTCATCAGCAGCTTTGTATGTACAGTTCTTTTACCTTAGTTTTGAAGAGGGGTGCATGTATAGTGTTTTTTTCCTTCTTTCTGTTTGTAGTCTGTAGATATATGAGCAAGTGACTGAGAATATAAGTTAGTCAGGAAATAATGCAGACTTTGGTATGCCTAATGGTTGCCTACTCTGCTTTTCCCAGCATTTATGTGTTCAGTGCTCAGCTTCATCTCTCAACTATAAGTTAAGAGACAAAACATTGTTATCTGTTGAAGCCCAAGTAGGCCAAATCTTACAAGTTGACATGGCAATGGATCGGGTTAGATCGGACCTGCCATCAGCCCGATCATTCCCAAACGTAGCTCGAATTATTTTAATTTCAAAATTTTGAAACTTATAGAGTAAAACTATATCATTTTAGAGAAGATCGAGCACGAGACATTCGAGTTGGGCAAAAATTACCACCCATTCAGCAATGTTTAATCAATTATAAGAAACTGATTATTAGAAATTGGGTCAATTTTATAAAGAAGGAAAACGTGTTAAATAGCAAATAAGCTTGGTGATGAACCCCAAGTTAACTCGATCTGACCTGACCTGAGGTTACTGAATTAGATCTAGCCTGACTCGATGCTCAATAGTTATATAAAAAATGACGTAATTAAAAAAAAAGATATTATTTTATAAAAATAAAATCAGACAAGATCTGGCCAAACTGAGTAGGACTTTGGGCTATTAGGACCCAATCAGGCTTGGGTTCGGCTGCCTTGTACCCGGACACATTGACACCCTAATAGCAAAGGTTTGGGGCAAATGTGTAAAAAGAAAAAAGAAAAGGACAATGGCTGCAAAAAATGAAAAAAGAACGCGATAAGTCCATACCAAAATAAAGGCGGGAAAGTTTTCAGGTCAAAAACTGTTTGACTGTTTAGATTGTATCTCTCTAGAATGGAGAGGATACACGTGACCGTTCGATCGAGGCCGCTGTCGCCGGAGGACGCCAAAGCCAGCCCCTGGCGGATCTCCGGCAACTCTATCTTCATACCCAACCACTCCGCCAAGTTCGAATTCGGTACTGCCTCTCTCTGTAGTCCAGGCCTTAAATCTACATTGTGTTCAGTTTTTGAAACTTTTGATTTTTGGTGCTTTTAGATCGTGTTTTCGGAGAAGAGTGTAAGACCGAAGAGATTTACCGAGCTCGTACCAAAGACATCGTCGCCGCTGCCGTTCGTGGATTTAACGGTACATTTGGTCCACTTGTTTCTTCTTATCTCTAGTTTGAATTTGATTTATGGACTTTGTTGGTTAATTTTTCGGGTACTAAGTTTTAAGTGAAATTCATTAATTTCGATTTCCATGGTGGTTATATCGGCTATAGTATGATGATATGTATACCGTGAATGGCATGAAGAGCTAAACTTTGACTTTCTACTGGTTAGGAACTGTGTTTGCTTATGGACAGACTAATAGTGGAAAGACCCATACAATGAGAGGCACAACTACTGAACCAGGAGTCATTCCTCTTGCCGTGCACGATTTGTTTGACATTATACAAGAGGTAGTCTAAGGCAGATTATGTTTTCTTAGTTAAATTGTTTTTTTCACTTTAGCTTCTGTTCGTTGTTTTATAGGTTGGTTAAAATTTCTGGTTGGTTGGATTTAGCAAGTGAACTTTTGGATATAGGTTATGCAGCTAATTCTTCACCTTAGTGACGGGAGTGTAAAGAAATATGAAATGAGGAAATGAAAGTATATATGTTTCTGAGATATGGGTATGAGTTTGAGATGATGGTGATTGTTACATTCAAGCTAAACTCTTGTAGAATGCCTGAATGAGTAGACAGAAAAGGGAAAAAAAATTCTTTGTCTTTGATTACTGAAATAATATATCAAGTTGGTTTTTAGGTGATTATTGTATCATTTATGGTCAGATTTTATTCTGTGATTTATTTGAAATGATGCAAGTAGTAGTAGTAGGATGGATTACTGACGGTAAAAAAAAAAATTATTCTGGCAGCCTACTTACCTAATGTTACTTGGTACGCCTTTGAAAATTTAGGATGTGGATCGAGAATTTCTTTTGCGAATGTCCTATATGGAGATCTACAATGAAGATATAAATGACTTATTGGCTCCTGAGCACCGTAAACTGCAGATTCATGAAAGTTTAGAGGTACTTCAAAATTCGGTGTCTTGTAGTTACTGCATTCTTGTTGGTAAGGTGACTGACATGTTTGTTTTATTTTTCTATGAAGCGTGGGATATATGTTGCTGGCTTGCGAGAAGAAATTGTTGTCTCTCCTTCGCAAGTCCTCGATTTCATGCAATTTGGAGAATGTATTTTACTTCTCTTTTTTACAATTTTTCGTCTGTTAGGAGGTTGTACATGGTTTGTTTTACATTTCTCTGCTTCATAGACAATTACTCTTAACATCTATCTGCTTCCATCAGTTTTGAGGCTCCACATAGCCTTTCGGTTTCTCAAGTTGTTTTTTTCCTTTATCTTTCAAATGTTCAGCTCATAGGCATATTGGAGAGACAAATATGAATGTATATAGTAGCAGGTCGCACACTATCTTCCGGATGGTAAGTTTTGATCTTAACTTAATTCTATCAGTTAATCTTGTTTCCATTTACCTTACTTTTTTATTTGCCCATATAGATTATTGAGAGTAGAGATAGGACTGAGGATGACAGCGTTGGCAGTTCTTGTGATGCTGTACGAGTATCAGTATTGGTATGTTCTCAGCAACATCTCCGAACATTTTTCTTTTACTTTTATATTGCATCACATTGTTCACGGGCAGGACTTTTGTGTTTTGCTGTTGTGTCAAACATCTATCTTTTCTACTCATATTTGATATCGTTGTTACTGTTATTGTTTTCTTCTCCTAGAACTTGGTGGATCTTGCTGGTTCAGAACGTGCGGCAAAAACTGGTGCAGAAGGTGTTCGCCTGAAAGAGGGTTCTCATATTAATAAAAGTTTGATGACACTTGGAACTGTTATAAAAAAGTTGAGTGAAGGAGCTGAAAGCAACGGGTAGGTTCTACAATGTTGGGAAGATGCTTATTGTTCAGCAACTGAAAGGGGTTGAAGGTTACTGCTTTTTCCATTAACACTTATTCTCATTTTTGATGCAGTGGTCATGTTCCATACCGAGATAGCAAACTTACGAGGATTTTGCAACCTGCTCTGGGTGGAAATGCAAATACGGCTATTATATGCAACATAACACTTGCACAGGTAGCTCCACTTGCACTAATTGAAGCCACGATCGACTGACATCCTTAATAAGTCACCGGCAAGCAATAAATCATGAAATCAAAAGTTAATCTTCTCATTTGAGTGACCTCTATATCTGATGTGGAAAATGCTCCTTGAAAACAGTTTTTGTTGCGAATCAAGATATTTCTTTAGCCTCGTACTTGGGCCTTACATTGATATGCAGGAAAGGCTGTTACTTGGATATTTGGCATATTGTGGGAATCGAGATGAGACAATATTGTTCATTGTTCTTTTGGAAATGTTAAATTAGCGCAGCTAATGATTAATTGTTTGCTACTCTTTTCCCTTCATTGTTGAATTAACTCCTACTTCGTTGCAGATTCATGCAGATGAGACGAAAAGCAGTCTTCAGTTTGCAAGTAGAGCTTTGCATGTCACAAATTGTGCTCATGTGAATGAGGTTTTGCTCCAAACTTTGGTGTTCTGAACAAAGTGTTATGTTCTGTATTTTTACCTTGAAATTACTTCATATGCCTTCTTTTTTGTAAATAATTGTTGTGCTCGATCATACTTTACAGGTTACTTGATCTTCATTTGTCATGTCTGTTTCTTCACACAGAGAAGTAATATATGCATTTTTGTATATCAGATTTTGACAGATGCTGCCCTGTTAAAGAGACAAAAGAAAGAAATCGAGGAGCTTCGAGCAAAATTACAGGTTGGTTCATATACAGTGAGGCATAACTATAATGATTGATCTATAAGTGCTTCTTTGATCTGTCTTTATAAGGGATCATTTGGTGGTTTATTTGATGAGTTAAGGGCTCCCATTCAGAGCATTTAGAGGAGGAGATTCTCAACCTTCGGAACACATTACTACAGGTTTGTCTACAATGATTTTCTAATTAAGAATTTATAGAAGGGCTGCATGTGTATTAGAAAAATTTGTTGACTTGGTTTGCAGTCTGAACTGGAGAGGGAACGTATAGCTTTGGAATTGGAAGAAGAAAAGAGGGCCCAAGCTGAACGTGAGAAGGTTCTCCTGGAGCAAGCCAAGAAAATAAAAAATCTTAGCTCAATGGTATTGTATTCCGGCAGGGATGAGAATCGTGATCAACAGAAAAAGGTTTGCATACTTTGCCTTTTTATTTTGATGCAACTCCTTTTTTGGAAACCATCTCAAGAAATCTTACTGAAGTTGAGTCATTTTGTACTGTGGTGGTAAGCATTATGGGACACATTTTAGCTCAAAAAGACTTATAACCTGGGGTGTTGGTCTCGAGATCCTAAATTTCTTCTATTTGGAAGCGGTTTTTCTGTTTAATCTAAAGTCAGCTATAGGAATTTCGACCAAAGTATACTTTCATTATTCTCCCCTTTGTTATCCATATTCTAGTTATGCAGTTGAAAGGTGGATTTTAAAATCATTTTAGCAATTACCATTATTTTACTCTGTATACTTGACGTAAGAAAAAGATCATTGTAGCAATTTCCCTAGACGATAAATTTGAAACTCATTAAAAGTAACAACTATATTCAACATGCATGGACTGGAAGGGAAAAGAACAGTGCCGCTGTTCTGGTTTCAGCAGCTATAATAATTATTGATAATTATTGCGTCAGAAATTGATTGTCTGCGGTATATTCTTACCACATATGCTATCGGTGTTTCACTTATGCTGCATATAGTTCTCTCGGTGACATAGCCGCCATTTGGTATTCTTTTGGAAGTAACTTCCAGGACAAGGTAATACCCACCTACGTTGTCTTCATGATGTTTATTGTTTGCTAATGCAGGGAAAGAGGAGGGATACATGGTGTCCAAGCAATCTTTCTCGGGAATCTCTTCAAGAGGTTGTTTTACTTTTATGGAAAGTCCATTCTCACTCATTTATGCTTGTTTATAGGAACTTATCATTCCTTATTGATACATGAGGCTTCAAAATATTGTATCTTCTCTAGGTGGATCTCAATATCGTATCAAGGCCATCGACTGTAAATCCCATGAAGACTAGTCGTGATGTGGGACCACTTCTTTCTTTTGAGGAGTTGTTAAGTGAAACTGACGCTCAGGATGACGTTTGCAAACCACAGGAAGATCGCTACTGTCCACCGCTGGAAGAAGCTTTTTTACCTAATCCTTGTGCGTTATTGCATGTAACAAATAGGAAAAAGGTGCCACCTAAGAAGAAAAACTCTCCAGTGGTTTGTACCATTCCTCTTCATTTTAGCATTGTTTCTCTGCTCATTTTAGGCCTTAATCTCAGATTGATCTATCAGGACGACCATGAAGTGCTGGAAATGGAAGCAGAATATGAGGAGTTGTTTTTAAAGTCCGAAACACAGGTTACTACTGTTCCCCCTGGATCAGCTTTCCCAGATATCATATTACTTATATTGCCGATTTTATTTGTCCATTGTTCTATTCAGAGAACTATGAGTGCGGTACATATTGATTGCTTGACAAGACAGTTGATTGAGATTGATTCGTTCCAATGTATAAAACATGATGGTAGTTCCACAAATGATGGCTGTGATAGTATCTGCCATATGGACAAAAATATAAACGTAAGGGAGTCAGAAGCCATTTTTGTGATAAAACAACTCCAAGAAAAGGTTTGTTTCTGTTTTATTTGTTTGCTCCCTTAAGCCTCATCACCTTCATTTTCTATGTTGTCAGTTGTCCTTTTCTATTGTTAGGTTTTATTAATGCTACCCTTTAGCTCGGCGTCTACTACCGTTTTTGACCTCTTACGCAATCTTAAAATTTCATATTATCATGTATTTTTCAGATTAAAATATTAGAAATGGAGAAGTCCTCAAGCCAGCACAATCTAAATAGTGTTGTTGAACTTGCAACTGAGCAAAATATATGTGCAAGGGAGAAATTTGAAGAGGTAAAGTTTCTGTCAATGGTTGATGAATTTGCTGTTTACTCTAGGTTGTTGGCGTACTGCTACTGCTTCTTCTACTTGCACTTCCACTTAGGATTAGCAGTAAATTTTGTCAAAATTAACTCTAAAGTTGTGCTTGGTTTCCTCCCTCCAATTTGCAGCTTCATGATGAGTTGCAAATTGCAAGGGAAGAGGCTAGGGCTGCTCGCGAACAACTTGCTTCTGATGAATCTTCCAGAAGAAATGATGTATGTGTCCACTGCTTCTCTTTTCATCTCTGAGGATACTGACATCGACCTTACTCTAAAATGTTCTATCATTACCTATAAATAATCACAAAGCTATATCTCAGTCTGGAGAATCTGAGTTCTGTTTCCTTATTTTGAGATGATGTTGATTTAATGATATAGTTTTCAGTGGAGATCGAAGACATAGCACTGGAAATCAAGAACTCTGTTGAAGTTGTTGATAGCGTGTCCTCACTTTTGAATGAAGTTTTCGTGAGCTTTTCGACCATATGTAATGTCTTAGCTGTGAGTGCTCTTGGAAAACTCAACGATTTTCCATTTGAGAAGTCTACTGTTTTGAAATGATTATTCTTTGTCGTTGGTATACTTTCATCAAATCTATGGCACTTGAATATGTAAACATTCCTAGATTAACTGCTATACGGGGTAATGCAGGATTTGAAGGCTTTGATTTCCCAGGCCTCTCATGAAGAAAAGCTGATATTCAGTAATTATGAAAAGGTAATTTGCCGTACGAACCAGAAAATTGCAGAGATTGAGAATGAGAAGGTGAAGTCATTGGCTCATTTTGATTTTGCTGTGAAAGATTACTGAATGTCCGGACTATTGTTTTCTAGAATGTGATACATTGTTTGTATTCTCAAATGCAGCTTCTTTTGTACAATCAGTCAATTGATTTTCAGAAACAGATACAAGAACTTGGAGATGATGCTAAAAAATATGAAGATTCCCTGAGGGTAAGCCCCCTTTGTGCTGGACTGGATTTTAGCAGAAAGGCATCAAATAGTTGACTTAGAAAGAACATTATTTTGATGATCAAAGTTATCAGTGAACTAATAGTTTGGCGATGCCCTTCTCTACTTGTTCAATGGGGACAGGAACTTGGAATGCAACAGGATTTGGAGAAGGAAGAATTATTATCACAAATTGAAGCTATGGAAAGGGAGATATCATGTTTAACATCGTGTTCCTTGGCCAAAGAAAAGGAAAATTTGAGGAAAGATCTTGAGAAAACGAAAGTGAAGTTGAAAGAGACTGAGTTCAAGCTTAGGAATGCTGTTCAGGAGAAAACCAAACTTGAGGTTTTGTTATATTTGTTATTTTGCTGCATAAAATAACGGTTTCCAAAATTAAGTTGTCATCTTTCCATATAATTCTGTTATTTGTAGGGTGAGAAAGCAGCTGCTGAAAGGGAGGTCAAAAGATTGCATGGCCAGAAGACTCTTCTTGAGCGTGATATTAGCAAACGGGAATCAATTGCTGGTAGAAGACGCGATTCAGTTGTCGAGAGGAGTTCAAAAGTGCTTGATCCTAAAAAGGCAAAGATTTCACTCGAGACAATGCAGGTGACTGCTTGATGCAATCCGCCATTAACTTGGGCAGTCATTGTTGTTCATATGCTTAAATGTGAAACCTCAAGAAAGTGAATTTTCAGCATTTTATGTTCATGCTTGACCTAAGTGCCCTTTCCAAAAGTCTGTCTTTTTAAGTATGGGGAGCACTATGATATTACACTAACATAATCTTTGTGAATCTACTTGTTATCGATGACATTGATCTTTCTATTTGCTGCTGCATCCATTCAACTTTTAAGCTTTGAATAAAAAATCATGGCCATATTTTTTCGATGTCATTAACATCTATCATCATCTTTGAAGGAGATGATGCCATTTTCCAGAATTGTGTTAACATCAGTTCGCTGATGCTTGGATTACTATTATTACATTTTGCATTGCCATTTCATAGTTTCTTTGCCGCCAACCTGGAGGATGGATATGGCTCTAGCTAAAGGTTATTAAGAATTTTTCTGGGGTTGCCCGTGTCCACTTTCAGCGTGTAGATGGCTTCATCTCTTTACTTTTTATTTCTTCATTCTTTATGAACTTTGTACTTCTTAGGAAGACTACAAAAAACTGGAGGTGCTTGCATTTGAGATGGAAACAACTATTGCTTCTCTGGAAGAGGAAGTTGTGATTGCACAGAAAGAAAAGGAAGAAGCTATATTGAGAAATGAAACTTTAAGTTCAGATTTGGAAGCAGTGACAGAAAAGTTGAAATTGTCAAATGCTGAATTGAATTTGTTGCAGGAAGAGATTTCACGTCTTGTAAGTTTCACCTTACTTTTCAATTTACATCTCCCTTGGCTCTTGTGGTATATGTTTTCCAGTGTTTGACATTATATATCATCGTCCTTCTCTCCTTGTTCAGGGACTTCAGCTGGAAGAATCTGCATGCAATGAGAAAAACATGGAAAGTAGGATTAAATTGTTGGAGGAGCAAAAGGAAGAGCTAGCAATGGTATCATATGAGAGAGATCTTTTACTCCTGATATTTTTCTTCTTTGCTCATCTTCAACGTTTGTTCCTAAACTTGGTTATGAGACTGTTGATGATTTTGCAGCAACTCTCGGATTCTCTTTTGGAAATGGAGGAAGAGAAGGCCATATGGTTTGCTAAGGAGAAAGTCTCAATTGAAGCCATAGAGGAGCAGGCAAAGTTACATAACGCAGAGATAACGGCCCTATCGAAAGAACTCTCAGAGGTAACCCCAAAAAGGCGATACTACTTGAGGACTAAATAATCAGCCCCTGTACGACTACTTCAAATAATCTTTGATAAGAAAAGGTTTCTTGTTTAGTGTTTGTTGGAAATTTTTGTTGCATTCACATACTGAAAAATTGTAACACAATTTTGACATCAATGAATGTATGCGCAAGCACTTGGTTTCTGAATTGGACAGACATGTCTGTATCGGCTTTCAAGATTTACTGGAACATAACTGACAGTGGTTCTTTATGATCTTGCTTGGGTAATTTCAGGTGAGAAGTGAGTTGGAGTCCTGCCTGCAAGAATGTGAAACGCTCAAGGAAAAATTACTGTATCATGAAGAAAATACAAGCCAGGAAAAAAAATCCAGGTTGGTGATCAATTCTTATATACCCAAAGATGCAGTTAGATATGTATATCTATTTATCATGGAAACAATTACATAATATAGTTAATATTTGTTTAAATTATTCCTGTATATCAAATATAAGGTGAATTTAAATAGTATTTGAAAATATATGCATATTACTTGATAAAAATAGGTTAACAAGTCATCAATTTAGTGATTTTTATGATTATTGATTAATATTTTTTAAATTTCTTTTATTCTTTAAACTATTCATTAGTATACAACATTATTTTAGACAATATTATTATTATCACAAGTTTAATTATTTAGTTTTATTTTGGTTGATCGGAAAATTCTGGCCTTCTTCATCTCATTCTCACCCCTATTCATATACAACTTACTTGAAATGCTGTTAAGGAAACATCTATGTTGTATGCCCCTCCCAACTTGAGTCATGACAGATGAGTAACTTGTCGTCTATTACTTGCGTTGCTTTCAACGTTTGGCGTCACTACTGGAAATCTCTCCTTCCTTTTAGCTCTGAGTAATCTTCCTTTTGTTTGTGTTAATTTTCCAGTATAGAAAATCTGGTAGAGACTGATCAGCTGAATTGTGACCTGAAAAGAGATGTAGAGAGCAAACATTCTCAAGAGGCAAGATCTATTACTATATTTCTTGTTCCTTATATGATTATATCAGAAAAATGTTTGATTAAGGATGGCAAACGAGTCCACTTAAATCAATAGATAAAAGTTTGAACTAACATAGTTTTTAAGTCGGATTTAAATTTTAAAGACTGGTTCAATTTAAGCAGTCTTATGTTTGATTAAGTAATACCTTTCTTTTCCTCCATCAGTTTAATAGGCTTACAGCAGAGCTCCGTTGTGCTTGTGAGAAAGTCGATGAGCTGGAGATGGAGATCACTACCATCAAAAAAGAGCGAGACTACTTATTCACGGTAGTTAAAGACTCTGATACAGGCTTAGAGTTTGAGGCTGAGATGCAGGTTTTGTTTTCTAATTTTCATGCTTACTTTGCTATCTGCCTTGAAATTTTCAGTTCAACCAGGCCAAAACTATAAAAAACTTCAACTTCCACTCCTTTATTCTTGCTTTTCTATATTTTTTTTGCTGAAGTAGTTTGATTCAGATGATTGAAGAAAATTGATTATTCCCTTTGCTAAATGACCATAATTATCAGCAGAATCTGCAAAACAAGCTAATCAACATGACGGAGGAAAGGGACAAGTTGACGGTGCAAATAGAAGAGTACAGGAGAAGCGCCGCTGAAGCAGAATTCATCAGAATACATTGCGATGACAAGGTGGGTTATCATAAATTTACTGGTGCATATGCACTACCCCTAAGACTCGTAACGATTGATTTATCATATGATTAGTTCGACTTTAAAAAAAAATATTAAATCAGATTAAAAACATAAGTTCAATTGAATTTAAATACTTTAAATTTGAATTTAAAATTAATTAAATTAAATTTAACTTATTGATCTCTCTCTTTTTTAGTTATACCGATAGAAATATACTTATTTTACAGTTAATTGGCGCAAAGGCACAAGTTGAGGAATTGAATAGCAGACTATCTAGCATGGAAGCCAAAATGCAGAATGTGAGTTCCTTCATCTCTTTACTTTCCGTTCAAAGAACTAATGCATTACAGATGAAGAAACATGATTGTGTCGTGTACATTCCTTTTTGCCATTACCCTTAAACATGCAAACTTGTATACACGAACTACATGTTCCAGCTGCTAAAAGCTCGAGCTTTTCTTCTCCATTAACCAAACTTTCATAATAGAAGCACATTTAAAAATGTATTTCAAGTCCGATTTTAGCATATTCAAACTTAAGATTAAAATCACATCATTTTATTGAATTGTTTGCTGGGCTGCCTCCAAAACTAATAACAGGATGAGAACAAGCACAAGAACGAAAAGGTGAAACTGCGGATGAGGCTGAGAGGGACGCAGGCGAAGTTGGATGCTTTTCGATTCAGACAAAAGGAAGCCATGGGGGAGATGGATGTTATGAACAGAAGGTATGAAGAGGCATCAAGAAAGCTCAAGGATAAGTTGGCATCCTGTGGAATCGAGAATCTCAACCTCAAGAAGCAACTCGCTGCTTCTACTGGTGCTATGAAATAAAAGTTAAAACTAGCAACGGAGTATATTTTTTTGAAATCACCATTATCATTTATTTTAGTTATCGATAAATTCTTTTCTGTTATATTCTATTAAATTTTCATAGTCGTAGTACTAAAATGTTATTATAAATAATCAATAAAAACTAACTAAATATAATAAAAATTCTTTCCAAAAATAAATATAATAAAATTTAACTTTAATTATTTTTAATTATATTTTAATGTAATTAATCTTTTATTTGTATTATATTTTTTGTGATAAAAATATCTGATTTTTATGCTTAATTACTCATATAAACATTATTTAGTTACGTATAAATTCTTTGGATTTAAAATTTAAATTTAAATATAATTATACATAAATAGAAAACTGACACAATATAACAATTTCTAATGAAATGAAAAATATATTTTCTAAAACATAAGAGTAAGATGTGAATTTTTAGAAAATTTTCCTTTTATTTTATATTTTATTATTAATTTAATTTTTTAATAGACGTTGTTTATTTTTAAAATTAAAATTAAAATTTTATTTACAAATATTTCAAAAAATATAAATTTGTGGTAAAATTTGTGTATATAGATGGAAGATAATAGCATAATATATTTAAGAAAGTGTCAAATTTCTTATGTATTTGATGTATTTTACAAACATAAACAAAATTGATAATTTAAATTTTAAGTAAATACATTAACATTCTTATGTTTAAATATTTTTTACTTAATTTTAAAATTTAATATTTTTTAAAAATTAAAATTTTTTGTGAACTTTTAAAATTAGAATAATTTTAAATTATTCAACATTAATAGACATATCTTTTAAGAGGTGAAATAATATATATTTTTTTCCGCTTCTTTTTCTTCTATATTAAGAAAACTTAAAAGTAATAATTAAAACCAATTTTAGCTATTTAAATTTTAATTATAAAATTTTAAATCAACTAATTTTTTTAATTTAATTTAATTTAATATTTTTATTATAAATAATCAATTATTCTATTAATTAATTGATAAACTTGAGAAAGCTAACTAAAAAACAACTAATTTTTAATTAATAATTTTTAATTAAATTTCAAAATTTTCGATAATACAAATTTATCATATTCTAAAAATTTAAATTTTATAATATTTAATATTAATTAAATATTTTCAACTTTAAATCTATTTTAAAATTATTTCTTATCACTTAAAAGTGAAATATAGTTGGTCATGTCATGTGACCAAACCACCTCTTACAACTTAAAAAACCGACAGTGTCGCCGCCAACTCTTTGCGGGTTCGTCCAGGCCAAGGACGGCGGCAAATAAGCTGACACTCTAAGGAAGGAGAAGAGCAGGGTTTTATTGTTTGCTTCCGGAGAAACTAAATTCTCAAGTTGAGAAAAGGAGAAAAAAAATATGGCGATGCATGGTGGGAGCTTGAAGTCGACCTCCATTAACGGAGTGAAGATATACACAGTTTCCTCCCAGCACCGCTCTTTGGCCACGTGGCTTGCGCCCAAGAAACAGCGAGCTCTTCGCAAGGACAAAAGTAATGATTTGTCTTTGATTATTAGTTGTTGGGCGTAAAAAAAGAGTTGTCTTTTGGCTAAACCCTAGCTTAAACCCTGGTTTAATTCTACTCATGTGAAAATCACCATAATCCTTTAGCTATTTTGGTATTAAGTTTATGGAATTACTGAGTCCTAGCTATTAAGAATTTGTGGAGAATATCTCTGCAAGTTTCTGGTGGATGGTTAAATTGATTTTCTGGAGCTGTGCAGTATATTTCGTTGAATTTTAAACTAAATAGGGACTGGAAAGTAGGGATTTAGTGTGGCAAGGATGTTTATCAAGTCTTAATGGTTTTTGGATTATGGGAAGTGATCATTCGTAAGTGAACTGTTTAATCATTTTAGTTATAGAGTTTTCTTGTGGACCTGAATTTTTGTTTGCCACCATAGTTGTTTACGCAAGTATGAATAAGGTTTTTGTACTATTTCTGTTGGTTCTTTCATCTCGCCCTATTGTCATGATTAGGCCATCAGCAGAGGGTAGAGTTGATTCAGGATTTATGGTTTGAAACTGCTACGACCAAAATCAAAGCTACTCCTGATGGAGAGTATCTCATTGCATCAGGTGCTTTTCTGTTTATAATTTTTTTTTGGTTGTACATTGTGGAAAGAAAATTAACAAATGCAGTATCTAAATTGAGCGGAGTTGTGATTGTATTTGCACTCTGTACTATAATGCAGGAATATACCCACCTCAAATTAAAGTTTATGAGCTAAGAGAATTGTCGTTGAAGTTCGAAAGACACTTGGATTCTGAGATTATTGATTTTAAGGTATGCTCGCCCAATAAAATTTATTAGTCATGGTTTCATGGATTAATCCTTGATGTTGTTCGTTACTTATGAACACTGACTTATAATAAAATAGATGATCTACACACCGGTTACATGGAAGATTTCATGATTACTATGCAGAACGTCTTAAGGAGAAGATAAAAGCGAGGAATTACTACAATGAAGTGATTTTAGCTTCTTAGTTTAGATTGAAGGGCTACCAAGTGTTAAGTTGCGATTTAAGTTATGGTGCTATTTCTCTTCTACCTTTTTTTTTGTGGCTAGATCCTGGATGATGACTATTCAAAGCTTGCATTTTTATGTGCTGATCGGTCAGTTTGCCTACATGCAAAATATGGGAAGCACTACAGTTTGCGGATTCCAAGGTCTCTTCCTATCTGCTTTATTTATGTCTTTGGCCATTTTTCAAGTTATGGTTTCTGTTTCATTCATTACTTCAAGAGTATTTTGATTGTACGCTTGACCTTCATTAATTCAATGAGATTATGACTTAATTGCTTGTTCATGAGAAGAAATTTTGGTCTTAGACTATGGAAAAAAGAAATAAATTCGAGCTAGGAAGCATGGTTAACTTATTTGATATTTATGGAACTAGTTTATATCTGTGTCGGATATTTTTACCTGTGATATGTGGTAAATAAATCTATATTTGATCCAATCATATTGAGTTATATTGTACCAACTAGTATCACGAGCCTTAATTTTTCAAGGATTTAACCAGTGAAGCTCTCTAAACTTGTTTTTGAAGGCGGTTAACTGGGTATGCATGTATGCATTAGTAGAGAGATGTGTTACTGCTGAAGTAACTAAGGCTCGTTTGTCCTTTATTCAGTGCTAGTAAAAACAAGGTCATACTTGCATTAGATGGCTGATTTTTAACCTTTTGTTTTTTTTTCCTCTTTGAATGCAATATTGCTAACCATAACATTCATATCTTGTCTTTGTTTGAGGTATTTCTGGTGCCTAAAAAAGCTGTAAGAAAAAAGTCTAGAACTCTACATCTAATTTTCTTGTTTTCAAAAAAAGAAAAAAAAAAGAAGAAACCTTTCGGTCAAGTGAGATGCTTGTCTGGAATTTTTTGCTACTGCATAGGCATCAAATGGTGTGAGTTGTTGATAGCTGATACCTACGTTCCACTTACTTTTTCTCACTTTTTATACACAACTAATTGGTTCATTTTAAGGTAAGTTCCTCTAACACTTGGCTGTGTGTATTTGACAGGATGGGTAGGGATATGGCATACGATTGCTGGTCTTGTGATTTGCTCTGTGCTGCATCATCTCCAGATTTGTATCGGATTAACTTAGAACAGGTATTTGACTCTCTACGAACTATTGTGGTGGCTTCAGTGAGGCTCTAATAGCTTTTGTGATGATTCTGTTATCACATATCTGTTGCTTTGTGACAAAAACGGGGGTTGGAAGTAATTTCTGCTTCTAGCTGCATTTGCTATGTTCATATATCAAATGTGCCACATTTTAAGTGTTTAATGGGTGTCATGCAATTCTAGTTCTTTTTCTGATAAACATCTCCCTGGATCTTTATGTTACTGTGATTGAAAAAGATAACACGGTTTGAACCAAACGCAACTTTGGTTGTAATGATCTCGAGTGGACCATAGACAAGCCTGAAATAGAATATAGATCTTGTCACTGTTTTGTTTGTCATAAAGCTTATGCAATCTTGGTTATGGTAAGGACCTAGAAAGATGACTCAGAATATTTGACAGCATGAGTACGAAACAGCCTTCACTCGGGGGATTACGTGTTTGGTAAAATCATTTGTGAATTCTGAGGATAGTGCCCTCTTATTTGGATGTGGAGAACTGTTTGCTGTATAGCCATTGAGGTTTTGCATCTGCATTTGTTGGGTTTACATTTGATTTCATGCCCCATCTATTAGTTTGACTTATTACTTCATTTATTAGATAAACATGTTTGTTATGTGGAGGTTAGTTCTCTGAAAATGATTAAAATAGATGTCTAGCGTAAGATGTGATATGCTTGTGAAATGTCTATTAAATTCTCTTTATGTCGTGTGAAATTGCAATCGTGGAAGAATGTTACAGGATCTTTGTGTTTAGCATCTCAGAATAATTTTGGTATTTCTTTTGTCAGGGAAGATTTCTAACCTCACTCAACACACAATCACCAGCCTTGAATGTAGTTTGCCAGAGGTCTGTGATTGATCTTACTTGTCCATATAATTAGATTTTGAAGTCATTATCTTTAGCTCTCGAGTTTTAATGAGTAATTCACACTGTCATTCCTTAAATTCTAGCAAGTTGCATGGATTGGTTGCTTGTGGTGGCGAGGATGGTGCTGTTGAATGTTTTGACATGAGAGTAAGATCTTCAGTCGGTAGAATCAATGCTGTTGCACCAGCTGGGGATATTGACCAAGTAATTATATTTTCTTTTAACCTATATCTGGGAATCTAATCTATGGTTTTGTAATACATTTCTGTTATGTGTTTCCTGGATTTTGTAGGAGGTCACTGCATTGCAGTTTGATGATGAAGGGGGTTTCCTCATGGCTGTTGGAAGTAGTGCTGGAAATGTACGACACCATTACGACTCAGAAACTTCCTCCGAAATTATTAAGCATGGGTACTTTCTATGTATCATCGTTGATCTTTTTCTTTGAAAATGCAGGTGCTACTCTATGACTTGCGATCCTCACATCCTGTACGAGTTAAAGATCATATGTATGTTTTCATGTATATACGAGTTTTTATCTTTATAGATATTGATTGATCCAACTTTTGTTGTTTTTTGACTGGTTGCTTCTTGAAAACATTGTTACTATTTTGTAGGTATGGCAGCCCAATATTGGACATTAAGTGGCATCGCACCCTTAATTCTGATCAGCAAAAGTTAATTACTACGGATAATCATATTGTTAGAATATGGGATCCTGAGACGGTAAGCAATACTTTTCCCCTTTCCTTATTTTTAAGACTTTAGAAAACTTGCGCGAATGGCATAACTATTCTCTGAAGTGATGCCCCTGCAAGCAAAATTGTAAAATGACCAAAGTGATACTAGCTGAAGTTTCAGTTCCTTCAATTTGGCACAAAAAATAGTTGCACAATGTGATGCCTGTCACTTGTATCATTTCATAAACTGACAGCTTAAAAGTTATTTGTTTGCAAGTGTAATTCTTAAAAAAGTTTGTCTCAAGCACTGGTTTCCTTTTTTTAGACTCTTGATTCAATAAACAAACTATTATATTTTATTTGTTTACTGTGGTCTTCATTTTTGTAGAGTTTGAGGGGCTTGTTTCTCCCTCCTCTAGTGAAAATAGTTTATCAACTTGTGCATAAAATGTTTTCTTGTTTAAATTATTTTATGTCAGGTAGTTTATTAATATTAATTTGAGATGCAGTATTATGGTGAGCTGTGCATTCTCAATGACCTTTTAATATCTTTCTTCATTGCAGGGGGGTGGGATGACTAGTATTGAACCCACAGCTGGAAAGATAAATGATATATGTGCGTTCAGTAACAGTGGACTGATGTTACTGGCTTTGGACTGCGGCCAGATACCGTCATACTTTGTACCTGATTTAGGGCCTGCTCCTAAATGGTGCTCAGTCTTTGAAAATTTGACGGTTAGTGCATATATGTCATAAGCATTATGTCTTTCGTTTGTTTCCCGAGATTGGTTTATATGACAAAAGTGTTGTTTTCATTTCAACAGGAAGAAATGGAAGAGGGGGCACAAACAACCATATATGATAATTACAAATTTTTGACAAAACAAGATCTTGAGAAGCTAAATTTGACAAATCTTATTGGAAGCAATCTACTGCGGGCCTATATGCACGGTTTCTTCATTGATTATCGATTGTACAAGAAGGTTAGTGCATCTTAATTGTTTCAATGTGTAATGCTATCTGCTTCTTGGAAATTGTTCTAGCCTTATTAAAGGCGCATGCTAGTGATCCTTTAGGTAACAAATGGCTTAAAGACTCATTTCCAGAATTATCTTTTGACACTTTACGTTCTTCTGTGCTGAGTATTTCAGCATAATAGGAAATTATGTTAGGAATCAGGTACTGTGCATACTGTTAAGAAATGATTTTCACATGTTTTCTGTCTTATGGCACTCATGCAGGCAAAAGCTTTGGCAGATCCTTTTGCATATGAAACTTACTTAGAGAAGAGAAAACAAGAGAAACTACAAGCTGAACTTGCTCATAGAATAACGGTACATTACTCACTTCAAGTGAGAGTGAATCTGCTTCATAAAGCTGTTCACTTGTCTTCTCTTTCACGAATGATGGTATGAGATTTGGCCATCTCAATTTTAAGTTTAATATGTACGTACAATTTTCTTATTTCTACAGATCAAAAGAAGATTACCCAAGGTGAACCGAACTCTAGCAGAGAATATTCTTATAAAAGAAGAAGAAGAAGCTGAAAATGAAAAGAAGGATGCTGAGGAAAGTGAGAAAAGGAAAGCATCCAAGAAAAAGAAAGGACTCAGCAGTGACTTGCTTGAAGATGATAGATTTGCAGCTCTCTTCAGAGATGAGGTATTCAACTGTAGCTTTACTCTTCAATTGTCTATTATATGGTATTTGCAAGGCTTTACCCTCAGATTTAAGGCACGTGGTTCATGCATTAAATTCAAAATCTGCTAAAATGCAGAAAACAACAAACGGGATTAGTAAGCTTAGTGTGTCAGATGATAGTTTTTTTGTGGTTATTTTTATACTGACATTTTACCTTTATGTTTTTTTTCTCTAGAACTATGAAATTGATGAGCTATCAAAAGAATACAAGGCGTTACATCCTATGGCTTCTGAAAAGCGACCTTCTTTGGTGGAGGAACATTTTGATCCTGTGGTGGAGGATGAAGATCAAAGTTTGAGTGATAGTGATGCATCAAAAGCTTCTGAGTCATCAGAAGATGAGCCTGACAATAACAACAACAATAACATAAGAAAGAAATCACAAGCTCCAAGGTAAGATTATCAAAACATCTCATGTGGATCTAAATTCATGTGTGACTATGCACTGGTTCCTTGTCTTGATGCATCTTCTACTTTGTCTGGCACTACAGAGAGTAGTTATGTGAAATCACACAGATCCCATTTTGTTTTTTTGTTCATCAACGCCCTAAATTTTGCAGATTATATGAAATCAAAGATGAGAGGCATGCAGAGGCATTCTGGAACCATGTATCACTTGCAAAGGAGGATGCTCTACCTATAGGGGAGAGAGTAGCGGCTCTTGGAGATGATAGGAGAACTGGTATCCCAAGTAATGTAAAGTTTGGACCAGGAGGGTCACGAGAGATTTCCTTCATTTCTAGGAACTCAGCCAAGTACAAGGAGGATGAGGAGGACAAAGATATACGCCGTGAAAAGAGGAGGGGAGTTCAGGCATTAGGGCTCAAGTCACAGAGATCAGTGTTTAAAGGCCATGGAAAAGGCAACAGAGGAAGGGGCAGACGAGGCAGACGGTGAGTATGTACCACATACACTAAGTTGCATGTAATTATTCATTCTACGTAGCCATGACTATTCACTGGGGATGAGCTCATTTGTGCAAGCAATGCAAGCAAGTTATGTTGTCTAAATTTGATGTACTAGAGAAGGACCTGTTCTCATGAGCTGTTTGCTTCTCTCTTTACAAAGAGGCATTCCCATTAGAATGAATAGCTGGTGAATTTTGGTTTTGCCTTATTATTTCATAGAGGATTTCCATTTTTTGGGTGGACGATCTTTTTTGTACTGGATATTCTTTGGAGGAGTATTTTGTCAAAGAAGTGAAGAGTTGTAAGACTGATCATCAAGTGAATACACTACTTGATATTGGATTTTGGTGAGCATAACATTTAGTATTGTTAGTTAGAAAGTGCATTAACTGAGCCTATTGAAGATATCATCATCATCTTAGACTTGAAATAAAATCATCTTACTTGAAATAAAGGTGAATTGTAGCATGGCTTTCAAGTTGCTCCTCTGAGAGTCGGCATGGTTGTGTTTCAGCTGCATTATTGGTTTTTGATTCACTAACTTGTGAACTAGGGGTGGCAAGGGAGTCTAGGCCTGACCAGTCAACAGGTAAAACCTGATTTGATCAGGTTTCAGATCGGTAGGTACTGAGACCTGACTCGAACTTAGCATTTTTGGTCCAAAGTTTGAATAGGTTATTTTGGTTTCACTAACCTGGGGTCCTGGATTCCGCTCGACTCATTGCCATCCATGTTATTGATATACTATCACCCAGGTTTTAGTTCTAGCCATCTCTGACACTGCCCATTTCCCATGCCCTTAATCCTGTCAAGGTTTCTAACATAAACATTTGAGTGCTAGCAGAGTGAGTTCTCGGTTAATACCAGAATGTAACAGTCAGACATGTTTGGTTTAGTACAAGTAGGTATGCCAATGTAAATGTTCTTGATGATAATTGGCATTAGATCTTCTGGTCTACTGAAAGTAGAGGATGTTCCTGAAGCTTGAATATCCTATCCAAGCTTGGATTTATTCACCTTGTTCAGGCCTTACCTTCTGTTGTTTCCTACCACGATCAAGTAGCAGCAACCCAAAGGAGAGAAACTGATCAGACTTGCATCCATTCGAGTCCTTTATAACAACTGATATCGGTTTAGATATTATGCTAAGCAAGTACACTCTCTTGCAAAATCTTGTTTTTCCCCTGAGGATGGGAATCAGAAACGTTGGTTGCTTCCACGTGAGTGGCCAAGAACGTGCCTGTCACAAGCAACCTTTCTTAAGCCACGAGCTTGCCATGCATAGAACACGTTCCGTACACATCCAAACTTGCTTACACTTCTTGAATAATAATTCCAACATTAACGTCACTAGAACTTAAATTAATTGCTTAAATCATATTAATAGTCTACTCGAACCGAAAGTTTTGGAGATTGATAATGAGTTTGCTTATTATATATACTCAAAATTATTTTAAGATGCGGGCATGATTCGTTAGGTCAACAACTTCAAAATGGATACATATTAGAGTTTTTTCTGTTATTTTTAACATATTTATACCCAATAACTGTATAAAATTATTGGGTATAAATATGTTAAAAAATGTTTATACCCAATAACTATATAAAATTATGGGGTATAAATATGTTAGATATATTTGTTAATAATCTATTTGTTACAATATATCTATAAAACATTATTCTTTTTTAATGTACAAAATAAATTATTCATCAAAATATAAATAAAATTTGCCTTAAATATTTATTTATATTGTATGCAACTATATACATATATAATCACTTCATTTTTCTTACACTGAAGTATTATTATCAACAGCTCCTAAAACTAATGCACAATGCAAGTTGCTCCATCCCCTCCTTTGTTTCCGAGCTTTGGATGGTCCCCCATAAGCCATGAACAAAGCTACAATATCTTCAGAGATTCTGAAACTCCTGAATCACTCCCTTACTTCCCTTCTTTATTTCAACAACCAGAACTCACCAAGCTAGATCCCTCTGCAACTTCCTTCAGTACTGGTGACCATGACATGGTTAAGAAGCTCAATCATAATGCCAGTGAACGTGACCGTCGCAAGAAAATTAATAGTTTGTATTCTTCCCTCCGCTCGTTGCTTCCTGCAGCAGATCAAAAGGTATCTGCTTTTGTCAAATCCTGTTCTGATAAGTTTAGGAGTCTAATGATTTTCGTCAAGAATATTGTTCTTTCTTGTTTGTGATGAACATTCTGCTGCAGAAAAAACTAAGCATACCAGCTACAATTTCCTGGGTGCTTAAGTACATACCAGGGCTCAAACAAGAAGTAGAGAAGTTGGTTCAGAAGAAACAGGAGCTTCTGACAAAGATATCTAGGGAAGATGATCATATAATCAATCAAGCAAACCAAGGAAAAATTACCCATCAGAACTCTTCGATCATGGTATCGGTAAATCCACTTACAGATACAGAATTTGTGATCCAAATTTCCACATCAAAAACACGTCAGACTCCATTCTCAGAAATCCTTCTCAGTTTAGAAGATGGTGGACTTGTCCTCGTAAATTCTTCCTCCTTCATTTCATCTGACGACATGGCTTTCCACAGTTTGCATCTTCAGGTTTGAACTTCCTAGCATGCTTATGCATTGCTTTTGCAAATATAAATATAAATCTGGTTTCTTACTTGGCATTTCTTCTTCTTCTTCTTCTTCCTGTAGGTGGAAGAAACAGTTAATCTTGACTGTATGGCTTTAAGACAGAAGCTTGTAATCTTGTACGAGAAGAGGGTTCCAATGGTTTCCTGAAATCTTGACTCTTGAGTTCTTGATATGTACTTAGAACCTGGAATCCTATGTTTTTCAATTGAGATCCTCCATATAAATTTATGTAATGTTGTTAGATGCTGCAGTTTTTTGTAACTTTTACAGTTGACACTCTACATTAGTAGCTTCAGCAATTAAACATGGCTTGGGTGCAACTAAGAATCTCCATCCAAAAAAACAAAAGAAGAGAACTTCAAGATAATAAATCACCATCTTGGTTCAGGCCTCAGAGTATGTTAAGTTCATGGTGGTAAGATTATAAGGAATGTGTCAGACTATATTTATCTAATTTAATTTTTTTTTTGGAAATACACTAAATTTATATGTCTGAATATACCTTGTGTTAGAATTGAGAAATCTTATTCCTCCAATGCTAGTATTATCTTATTTATTATCTATATCTAATTTTTAAGCAGAAAGGCAAAAGAGGGTGTGTAAATTAGAAACATCTTCTGAAACAAAAACCCCCTGAAGCATAATGGAATAATTATCTGGGCTTAGACAGTAACATAAAGGTCTATACCATCTCAGTTGGTCTACAATGGTCTGATATGAAATTGGAATTCTGAAACATTGAACCAAACTGTTGAAGGGCTTGTATCTATACATCTTAGACCCAATATGCAATAATGAAGGTCATAAGCAGTGCTTGTTACGGTTCAACATTCTTGCATTTCTGTCATATATTCATTGTTAAAATAACTGATAAGTTCAGAAATAAAATGATTTATATACAAAAAAGAATTCATAACTTATTGACTTAAAATTATGAGTTTCCTTATATATAAACTACTCATTTTTAAAATAGAAATGATTATGAATTTTCAGCTTTATTTGATCTATATATGTGTTCATTGCATGTAAAGAGGAATATGAATTGAACCAAAACTCATCGGCAAACACAGACGTTAACTTCTTTCAACTTGTTCATGTTGAAAGACTCGATTAATTCCCAAAAGCTAGCTTGAGAGGAAAGTTTTACACGTTATTACTATTTGAGATTCTTGATATTTCATAAGTACCATAATTCTATACCTGTAATGAGACACCTACAAACATGTTTCTTTTGCCTGACAAAGTTGACTATTTGTCCAAACTTAGTGGTATTCAACTTCTTAGGACTTCCATTCTTTTGGTACCACATTCCCTACCCTGATCTCTACACATGAAACGTTCCCCTATAATTTAATGTTCTTGAAAAAAAGGAAAAAAGATTGTAACTTGAGCACTATCTTGGAGAAGATAGAAGAGAGTATTTAATCTAATTTAAGGTTTATTATAAAAACTTTTAAGGGTTAGATGCATTGGGATCCTGTTTTTTTTATTTCAATTTTCATATTCTAAAAATTATTACTTACCCTTATGATAGTATTTATTGTCATATAAACCCTTTCCATATTTTGCTAAAATCAATTTATTTTTATTCAAATTGATGTAATTTTAGAAATGTTAAGTTTTAAAATGGCGTAATTTTAAAATTATAAATAGACAAAAAGACTAATAGAATATGAAAAAATTGTGTGATAATTAAATAATATCACATTAATAAATAACAAATTTCAAAATATTATATTTATAATTGAAATACAAAAGGCCAAACCTGAAAAGAGTTAATAAAATGAACACTTTTTTAAATTTATTTTTTCAACATTTTTCTCGGTCAACTCATTTATATCTAGATCTGTTGTACTAATCAATTATATAAAAAATTATGTTTAATTGGCTCATAACATGCATATATGCTCAAGTAACCATCAATGCATCGCTTTATGACTAAGCTCATGAGTCATAACAAAAGAAGGTGAAGTATCCAAATGCTCCAAGTATCGTTAAGTGCATGCACATATGGGTGTGTCACATGGTGTCTCGCAGTCTTGCACACGTTGTTTTTGTGTTTTTAGAACCTTCTTAACCTAGCGGCCTTTTAGCTGACAAAAGTGACACCTAAACCTTAAATAGTGGGACTTCGCAACACCACTAGAAGAAAAGTAAAAAAAAAAATATTTAAGAGAAAATATAAAAAATATATGAGAAGTGAAAGTTTTATAAGTTTATAGAAAATATTAATAATTAATAATTAATTAACTATTTTCCAGCTTGTCATTCTCTGAAATTCAAACTAAAAATATTGATGGATTAACTTGATGTTTTGCTTAATATATTATGAAAGCCATAGAAATTGATTCTAGCCCTAATGGCATGCAATGACTAATTAGCTAAGAATCCAAGGAGATAGCTTAAGTTTGTTCTAAAGGAACTTATAACTTAGGCTAGAAAAAGTAAATGATGAGTGGTGATTAATGATAATTCTATGAGAAAAAAAAGCCAGTAACCTAGTAATGATCCATCTCCTTCAAACCATTTTCAGAAAGTTAAAACAGGTCGATATAAAGGTAGATCAATAGTCATAAACCTTTCTTTATTAAATGGATTGTAATACATAAGAAAGGTTTAAAGTTGGTAGTTTACTTTCTCACCTAAGTTTATAATATCACAATGTAAGTATCACTTCAAGTATAGTCGAGCTTTCAATTTAATAGAATTTTGATCTTAGTGAAATGAAGCTTTAAGCTAGTCTTAAACATAGTAAAATCTTACTTTGGTTTGATATATTACAATATTAGAGACTAGAGAGTGATAATTTACTGTTGGACTTTTCTTAATATGATTATTGGGGGTGTTTGGCAAACAACTTAACAGCTGTTTTTTAGCTTTTTGACTAAAAATTAACTTTTTGTCCATCTTAAAAAGTTATTGATGTGTTTAGTGAATGATTTATTGGTTAGCTTATTTAACCTCAATAAGCTGATTTCTAAAAGTTTTATAAGAAGAGTTTTTGGAGTTAGTTGTTTGTATAATGATAGTATTGCCCTTTACTTTACTCTCTATTTTTGCTCTGTGTGTTTTTAAATTTGACTTTTTTTATCGTATAATTATGTCATGAAGTTTGAAAGAATATAATAAATAGGTTAATTAAACTTTTTAATCTTTAGTTAATTTTATAATATTAGTTTACATTTAAAAATACCATAATATTAAGTTTTTTAACATAGAGAGTTACATCAAATTAATATTTTTCGTATATAACTTCTATATATCGTATTTGTATCATACTATAATTATATATATTTTTAATTTATTAAATAATAAGAATCATACATATTATATGAAAATAATAATATGATGTAGCTCGCTAAATCATTCATATTAATAGAGAATTTAACGTTGTATTATTATTAAAGTTATAAACTTAATTTTTGTAAAATTAAATATCTAAATTTAAATTCATACAAGAATATTCAACAAAACACTAAGAAATATAATAGTCATGCCCTTATAATTTTTTTTAAATCATGCTCTCATAAGTCGTTTTACACATCAATAACTAATACTAAATAACTAATTTCACCAAACATTTTTAATAAACTGCTGATGTTATTCGCTGGTCAAATCAGTTGATAGAATCAGCTAACACCTAATGCAATCTGCTATTTCCCAAATTAAACAGGGTTATATCTCTTTCATTTCAATATTTTATGTTGACAGGATAAAATAAATTGTTATAATAATATGTAAATAACGAAAGTTAATGAATAAAAATTAAATAGTGAATTCAATTTAAATGACAATCGTAAATTTCAAAATATATTTACTTTAATCAATCATCCTTTTCAATATTTATATGAATTACAACTCTCTTCACAATTCTTGTTTCTTTATTTTATTTCTTTAACATAAACTTAAAAATGACGAAAATAAAGATAAGTAATAGAATTTGAATTACTTTTTCTTATATAAAAATTTTTCTAAAAGATTTGGCTATAAATAATAATAAAAAAAGCAATCATGTCCTACGAAGATTCCTAAATTTCTTTGATAGATGAAAGGTTGGTTGAATTGAGACATATGAATTGAGACAACATCCTAACTACTCTACCACTGGACCAACCAATTCTTTACAAGTTTCTTTTATACACTTCACTCATTCCTTAAACGTACCCTTAAAATGTCTCTACTAGTCCTTTACGTCTCAACACTTTCTCACCATCTTCTTCTGTTGTTTTCCTCTCTAATATTGCTACGAACTCACACCAACCCTAATTCCCTATACATGCCTATAAAAGTGTGATCAAGCTCAAGTTCAATGCATGGACGTCACTGACAAGGTTTTTGTGAGTGAGAACTTACAATGAACAACAACTGGATTATGTTAAGATTGAGGTTGAAGAGTTTTCCCTTGAGATGCTTCATGGTCATGGTCGTAGTCACAGTCTTTCTTCTGGTTCTGCCTTTGGTTTTGCCGTCACCGTTACCGCCCCCTCCATTGGCGTTGCTTTTACTTCCGGTGTTGATCATGAGCCTTCTTGTTTTCTTGGCTTTGACTACGTCTAATTTGCCTGACATAGCACCCACCTCTCGTTGATCGAAAATAAGCTTTCCCTTGTACAAAAATCAGATATGATCAAGTCAGGATGAGGAAAAAAAAGCATCAGAATTTCTTGAAGGGTTTAGTAGTTATGTACATATAACTATATGTATACGTGGTTCATCAATTTTGTTTTCTACTGAAGATACTAATTACATTACGATATAGCTTCTTTAGATGTTACTGAAGTGTTGATTAGAAACAGTGATTTCCTGTTTTTCCTCTGATGATTTATTTCTTTATTGAGTAACATATATCCTAACGATTTTATACTGCATAAAAGTGACAAAGTTTTAAGAGGGAATTTTTAATAGAGTTGCCTTGAATTTTAATAAAAGCAAAATCACAAAAGTAAGGATGTTAATGGGCAAGTCTCACTAATTTTTTTAAATTAAAAATATAAAATAATGTCTTTTTTTAATTGTGTCTGAACTTAAGTTGTTTAAGTCCGAGTCTCTCTGAAACTTAATTTTTTTAAATAAAATGATATCGACTTTCTTAGAAAAATTGGATCTTAGATTAGTCTAGGCCTAATTTGACCCATGAATCGATCTATTGAAAATACCTAAATTTAGACTCATAAGTCAATTCATTATCATCTTAACAAGTATAAGACAGGATATGAAAAAGGTGCCGGTCTCATATTATTATGAGAAATTTCCAAATTACAAGCAAATTAATGTTAGCATTGAAGGGTAACAAGTGCTAGACTCATGATCTAATTTTAAAAAACATTTTAAATAGAAATTCACACTGACATTAGATATTTTAACCTATACTCTTACATGTAACCCTAAATTTTAATATAATTTTTTTTCTAAGAGTTATATATATTATTGTTGTGGCTATACTTTTTCTTGTATATACTTTTTCATGGTTATATATATTTTTGTTTCGTCCTTTTCTTCTTGCATTATTTTGATTTACTAATAACTAATATCAAAACAATTGATATGGTAACAAAAGTATTATTAGAGACTAAAGAGTGAAAACCAAACTAAAACCTTATTTATACGAGGATGAGTGGAGTATTAGATATGGAAACAAATCTTCTATTACCAGTTTTTATTTTATTTCATTAAATATTATCCATACATTTAAGTGAAGTCTACATAAATATGTGAATAAAATTAAAGTTGGAACACAATTAATGAAATAGGTGCTCCAACCCTACTAGATAGATGATTGTATTTGATGGACCTGAATAAGAAGACAAGTAGAGCCTGAAGCAGGAACATATGATGATGCCAATTCATTAATAGCACATGAGTAGGTGACTATACATTGTACTAGCATGGCCATTCTATGATTTCGTCCACAAATATTTATCATGTATAAATATAATATAATTTTCATATATTTAGGCAAATGGATTCTACACTTGAAATTAATAATACTAGAGGTTCTATTAATTAAACCTCTCACATATGAACCAGTTATGCTATAACTAATCTCTGATTTGAAGACTGCTTCGGAGTCTTTTTTTTTCTTCATTGTCTTCAATTCAACCAAACCTTGATTGTTTCAGTTGAAACATCCAGATCTTTACACCATCTCCCATGTAATGGAACCTTTCATTATTTTGTCATTTACAGGAAATTGAAGGTGATTAGTTTGGCTGACTTGGTTCGTCTTCAATTGATCTACATTTTCTTTCCTAAGCAGTCGATAATATTAGGGTTAATGACTCATTCAGTTGTAAACATATTCTAATTATTATTTTTAAATATATAATGACTAAATTTTATTAGACATGACAAACAAATCACATGATCTAAATCAAGAAAAAATACAAATTTAAATTATATATTATTTGTTGATATGAGTTAAATCAAGAAATGTGTTACAATTCTAATCTTGAATTATCTATTATCTTAATCAGTTTTATCATTAATTCTCTTTGGACTAAGGCACTCTTAATGTTCATGAAGTCAAAACTTGTGTCAGAAGGTCTGCACTACACATTCTGACTAAGGATTTTTCGTAGATATATATTGTTTGCTTTCTTTGAAGTCCCTTTCAGTTTAGACGTGTTGGGAAAATATTTTGAAGTTAGCTACCTACCTTAGAATATCATTAGGTGCATGTATTGAATCTTACCTTTCTGTTTAATTCACATCATCCATTGAATAATAGCACATGTAAGAAATTCTATACAATGTACCCAAAAAAAGACACGTTAGCTTTTTAGTACAACCCCATATATGTATCTATGTAGATCTTCTTCTGAACCCCACAAATCTTCCTTAAAAAGATGGATAATGGAGTCTAGGGACCAAGAGGAACATGCTTGTGTATAACATTATTTGTCTTGTATCGAGATGGCTGCGTCTGTACGACAAAGCAAATCCCCCAACACTCGGCTTCGAGAAAAGCTTAGACATCATATTCCATGCCTCAAATAGTATCATGTAGAGAAACAATGAACCGTCCAAGCAGTCATCCATCGGTAACCACATGTGCTTCTGCATTTTCTTGGAGTTCCATACAACTTTAGGAAAAAAAGACATACAACTTTCAATATCTTTTTTTTTTCAATCTGAAGTTGATTTGTTCTAACTAATTGCATTTTGTATTAAAATTATGGTGCAAAAGATATTGAGTTTTCTATAGTTTTAAAAATTTTATAAAGATTACTTAACACATGACATGAAAATCACACTTTTGAATTAATCAAATATTTTTTTTGTGACAATTTAATCCAATTCTTAAATTTGAATTGAATTAATTAAGTTTAACTCAAATTAATAGTTTATTATGATTATTTATTGTATGTTAGTAACATTTAAGTTATTTTACAGTTATTTTTAATAGAAGTTTAAGATGATAGATTTTTATAAAAATTGAAAATTTTAAAGATAAGGTTTTTCTAAAGCTTCTTAAATCATAGAAAATGGTTATGTGTTTTATCTTAAATTTATTTATAGAGATGTGCACTTATCTTTTACTTAATCCTCTTCTTAATCTTAGTTACCTAATTTTGACAGAGTACTTATAAATATTACATTTCGAATGTGTATTAAATAATTTACATAATACAAGTAGTAATTTCTAAATCACGTGTTTAAGAAAGATTATTTAAAGGATTAAGGATTTAAGCTAAATAACATGATTCGTACCAACTGATACTAATAAAGTCAACAAGTATCCACTTCCAATCTATAAAAGCTGATTGAAAAGCTTAATTGTATTAATAGATGATTATAGTATTTATAGTACAGCTTAGAGAGAGTTAAACTTGGAGCTATTCTTAAGAAGATAACTTTATAGAGCTATCTATTCTTAAGAAGATAACTATATAGAGCTATTCCTAAGGAGATTGGTACAACAACTTTAGTTAATGATTATTATTATCCTTTACTTGCCCCTGCTAGATGGATGACCGAAGTGTGAGTCTGATCTTGGACATTATTGTATTAAATCGAGGCCGAGATAGGGGCTTGGTCAGAGCATCCACAAGTTGGTCACTAGTAGGGACATGAGTGACACGAAGAGAACCATGTTGAACCTGGTCACGGACAAAGTGGAAAGCAAGAGCGAGATGCTTCATACAAGAGTGAAAAACAAGATTTGCACTAAGATGGGTAGCTCCTAGATTGTCACAGTAAATGACTGGAGTATGAGAGAACGTGACACCCATCTCACTGAGCAAATTATGGAGCCATGGTAATTCAGCTGCTGTGGAAGCTACTGCTTTGTACTCAGCTTTCGTGGATGATTGAGCTAAGAATCTTTGCTTCTTCAAGCTCCATGTTATCGGTGTATTACCAGAGAACACATCTTGACCCATTGTGGAGGTGTAATCATCCTTATTACCTGCCCAATCTGCCCCCGAGAAGGCATGAAGTGCGAGCGGGGAGTGACGAAAGATGGTAATACCTTTGCCAAAGTCCCAGCTAGATAGGGGAGCAGATGCTTTAGAGCAATCCAATGGAGAGTTTGCGGTTTATGCATGAATTGAGAGAGCTTATTTACCACAAATGCAACGTCAGGCTGAGTGAGAGTCAAGTATCGGAGACTGCCTACAACTACTTGGTAATCTGTAAGATTGTCAATGGGATCACCAGACTGATTGGAGAGTGAAGCATTGATAATCATGGGCGTGGGAGACGGTTTAGCATGTTGTATGTGGGTATACGCTCCAGCAAGTCAATGATATATTTCTTTTGGCAGAGAAATAACCCCTGTGCATTTGGAATGACCTCCACACCTAAAACATATGACAAGTTGCTAAGATCTTTTAAAGAAAAATGTGTGGCAATAGTAGCAATAAACTTCTCAAGAGCATTAGAATCAGGACTTGTAACGACAATATCATCAACATAGACAATAAGAAAAATGGGTGAGGAGTGATGTCGATGAATAACGAGTGAAACATCTAAGATTGATCCGATAAATTCAAACCCAGTAAGGAATGTAGCAAGTTCCGTATACCAGGCTTGGGAGCCTGCTTAAACCCATAAATAGCCTTTTTAAGTTTACACACACAAGTTGGGAACACCGCAACGGAAAAACTTGATGGTTAAGCCATGAATACTTCATCATGTAAGGTGCCATTGAGAAAAGCATTGTTGATGGCAATTTGGCAAAGATGCCACCCATTGGTCACAGCAAGACTTAGAAGAGTTCGAATGGTAGCGGGTTTGACTACCAGGTTGAAGGTGCCATGATAATTGATCCCAAGGCATTGTTGAAAACCTTTGGCAACTAAACGATCCTGATAGCACTCAACACTCCCATTTAAGTTATATTTGATTCAAAAAGCCCACTTTCATTTAACAATATTGTGACCTGAATTAGGGGAAACTAAATCCCATATGCCAAGTTTTATCAAAGCTTGTATTTCATCAATAATTGCTTGCCTCCATAAATGATCTTTTAGTGCTTTGACAACACTAGTGGGTTTAGTAGGCTTAGACTAAGTGGTTGTGGGATTGACATATTTGGGATTAGGCTTGAAAATATTATTTTTGGAGCGAGTAATGATAGCATAAGAGGGAGGAGGCTGCACTATGGGTTGGGGAAGAGGATCAGTAGGAGTATGTGAGGGAAGGGAAGGTAAGTCAGCTATAGGGGACTGAGAGTAGGGAGGAAGGGAGGAACTGGAAGTTGATGGCATGAGAGAATATGTTTCGCCATTACCCACTGGTTCAAGAAATGAAGAAGAGGAAGGTGGAATAATGAGAAGAGAGGTGGGACACCAACTATCCAGGTTCGGAGAGGTTGAGGCTAGTGGAGTGGAGGTGAGAGAAGCACATGAAAATTGAGTTTCCACAAATCGAACATGATGGGAAGTGTAGATTTTGTTAGTGGTGGGATCAAGACAATAATAAACACTTTAAGTGGTTGAGTAACCTATAAATATACATGGAAGAGAACGAGAGTCGAGTTTGTGTTTGGCATAGGGGCGAATCCATGGGTAGCAAAGATAACCAAAACTTCAAAGCTTGAGGTAATTGGGAGGAGTAGCAAATAGGCAATAAAAAGGTGATTTATGGGAAAGAGTCGAAGTAGGAGGGCAATTGATTAAATATGTTGCAGTGAAGAAGGCAAGAGTCAAAAAATGAAGGGGAAGTTAAGCATATAATAGAAGAGAGAGGCCTGTTTCCACAATATAACAATACTGACATTCAACATATCCATTATGTTTAGGAGTATATAGGGTAGGGGCGTGAGATGAGAAACATCAGTAGTAAGGTATGTAAAGAGGGCTTGATATTCTCCTCCATTATCAGAATAGACGGTTTTAATCGATTTTTCAGAGAATTTTTCAACTAATGCTTTAAACCTCAGGAAGACTTCTTTATTTCAGACTTATTTTTTAGAGAATAGAACCAAATATACTTAGTATAATGATTCACAAAAATAACATAATAGTTGAAGTTATCTAAAGAATAAATGGGAGATGTCCATAAGTCAGCGTAAAGAAGTTCAAGAGGGAATTGAGAAACTAAAGCATTCTGATGAAAAGGGAGCTTATGAATTTTATTACATTTACACACATTGCAATTAAAAGAGAAATCATTACTAAATGAAGTTTAAAGGAAAAAGCAAGAGTTTTAAGAATAGGTAACGACGGATACCTGAGACGATGATGCCAGTCAAGAGTAGAGGCTTTAACAATTGAGAAAGCGACGATGGAAGATGACGACCATTCATAGATCCCATTCCTAGTTGGTCTCCTAAGAAGATGTGCCCCCATAAGATGATCCTTCACAAGAAAAGAATCAGATAAGAATTCTATAAGAAGATTATTTTCTTTACAAAATTGAGAGATAAAAATAAGATTATGCTGCATGGTGGGAGCATATAAGACATTAGAAAGAGAAAAAATTAGGAGGAAGTAGGGAAAAGAGTGGAAATAGTGTGAGTAATAGGGAGACTAGAGCCATCACCAATTACAATTTCTTCGGTGCCATCATAGGGTTGGTGCAAAGAGAGATTAGAAAGATACTGGGTGACATGGTGAGAAACACCAGAGTCTAGAAGCCATGGAGATGAGGTGGGTTGAGTAGAGGCAGTGGTGACATGAGCTTGGGTGGGTTGGACATGTAGGTAGGAGGTGGGGGTGGACGAATTGAGGGATATTTTTCAAAAATTATAAGGCATTTTTGGAGAGAGTGACCTTTGGTGTGACACTATTGACACTTACCAAGAAAAAGACGAGAACTAACGAAAGATGATTGAGGGTGGTTAGTGGGTGGGGTGGGTAAGGAGTTAGCATATGATGATCGATGAGAGTGGTGATAGTGGTTGGGACGGGTAGAAGTAGCATGTACTGTGACAGGGCAGGAACCAAGCAATGGTTGAGATTTGAGGTGAGTTCACGATTAATTAATTTTTCGTGAAGTTCAGTAAATGAGATCGGTGAATTATGAGCATTCACAACATTAATAACTCCTTGATAGGAGGAATCTAAACTTTTAAGTATTTTGTCAGTGATATCTTCGGGATTAATCGGATTGCCAAGAAGAGCAAGTTGATCAGTACATGCTTTAATAGCATGCATAAATTTTGTGATGGTTTAAGGACTCTTTGTCAGGGGCGGATCCAGAAATTATTTTGAGTGAGGGCAAAATATTTAAAGTACTTTTATATTAATGAAAAAGATACAAATATTTGTATATTTGATAAAAAATTACATCATTGTCTTGAGCTTCTTACATATAACCAATTACAATCGTTCCCTATGAGTCCTCATATTTTGATATCGCTGTAAAATTTTCTCATTGTCAATATTATTGAAGATATATTTCTCAATATATGTGATCAAACAATCATTTATCTAAGAATCTCCCATTCGATTACGCAAGCAATTTTTTACTATCTTCATTGCAAAAAATGCTCTTTCCATCGATGCAGTAGCAATAGGCAAAATCAAAGTTAATCTTATAAGTAAAAATACCAAAGGGTACATAACATCCTTTTTTGTTTCAACTAGCTTTTTGGCATTATCATTAATCTCATTTAATATCAAAAATTGATCATCAGATTGCATATCAACAATATAATTATCAAGTTGATCACCAAGAGTAATAAGC
>JANVCL010000003.1:1398454-1412572 GCA_026546855.1 Erythroxylum incrassatum | reverse complement strand
ATTTGTAGTCGTTGTTTGGAAACTTTAATCAAAGAAATTGCATTGATAATGTCTTGATCCTTCCTTTGCAATACTTGAGATAATTCATTTTTGATACCTAAGATTTTTTTCATCAAATACAAGCTAAACACAAATTCATAAGATTGGATAGAATCAAGCAAAGCATATGCTTCACCTTTTTGCTCTGAAATTGTGCCTTCTTCTATAATGATCTCTAGAACATCAACTATGGAGTCAAACATCATGATTAAACTTAATAATGATCCATAATGTGTGCCTCAATGTGTGTCACCTGGTCTTTGAAGAGAAATTTCTTGATATAAACCTTTACCAGTTGAAGGTTCATCATTTTTACGACTTTATATGCTACGATTTTTCGTCTACAATGAGAAATCTTATCTTGTTTCTTCAATAAAAGTCTAAAAAAAATGTAAAGATTAAAAATGTACCAACTCTATTACAACTTACAAAAACCCATCTTTAAATTATACGTACTACACATTCTTTTAAAGAAAAGAAGTGAAAATTTGCCTATCAGCAGTAGAACGGAGCGGTGCCTGTGGGAGAATCCTTTCCACAATTGCGTTCAATATAGATTATTATTTTTCGTTTTGGATGTGATAGTTCTTGTAGAGTTAGGGGAAGAAGAAGACAAAAAATAGTGTGATGAAGAAGCTAAAATGGTAGAAAAATCTTAATAAAAAAAGTCAATTATATATGTAATTTTTATCTTTCTATTTATAGGCTTTCATTTAAAAAAGTCATTGCCTAAATAATAGTAATCTTAATAAAAATAGATGGGCTCAGATTTTATTTTTATTTGATATCTTAATATATCTATAATATTTTTTTGTCACGGATTAAATTAATGAGAGCAAAATGCATTTTTTTATGAAATTAAAATTAAAAATTAAAAAGTTTTAGCCCCTCATTGTGACTCCCGTCCATGCCCTTTGTGATGGCTTTGAGATAGACTTTGAGTTACTTGACGTGACTACGAGAAGAGCTAGCAAAGATACGGGCAAGGGTGTCCTAAAGGGGATATGATCCTCTGTCACATTTTTTATATACCAATCTTGTCTTATTTGATCTCAATCATCCACTTTAGTAGGTCCTACATAAATAAATGGTTGAAATCAAATAGGATAAAATTGATACGTGAAAAATGAAATAGAGGATTTGAGGGGGTCCCAAAGATCCCGTGTGATAGCAGCAAGTGAGATTAGAGGACCGATGGTTTGGTCCGGAGTTCCAATAAGAGTTCCGAAAAGAAGACAATCTTGCCGAATCCATGTGTGGTATGCTGGGTTGGAGGTGGAGACATTATCTTAGACAAAAGTAGGGCGTGTTGCAGAAGAGGAACATCTAAAATCTTAGACAGACCATAGCCAACTAGCGTGGCCTCAATTTGAAGTTTCCATGAGAGATAATTGCTTGATAATATTGAGAAAAGATAATCTAGAGTTATTCTTAAGGAGATTGGTACTATAACTTTAGTCAATGATTATCTGTATCCTTTACACAATCAACCATATTTTCAGTCCACCCTGAAGGGGAAAGATGCAGAGTATCAGTGTAGAAACACGTCATGCATCGAGTCGAAGTACGTAGCAGTGACTATGGGTCCTATTTAGACAGTGCCGGAGTTGATAAA
The DNA here is from genome assembly GCA_026546855.1 of Erythroxylum incrassatum. Lineage (NCBI taxonomy): Eukaryota > Viridiplantae > Streptophyta > Magnoliopsida > Malpighiales > Erythroxylaceae > Erythroxylum > Erythroxylum incrassatum. The sequence goes on along the minus strand of JANVCL010000003.1, from coordinate 1,410,918 downwards.
ATATCTAATAATTTATGCAACTGTTGGGATCGAAAGCAACGCTAAACAACCCGTAAGGTACAGGTGATCATGTGATGTGAGGTTTACATTCTGAGATAGGCCGTCTTCATTTGAATAGAAGATATAGACTTTTTCTAAATACAATCTTACTTGTTTTAAAAAATATAATCTTTGTAAATTAACACTTTACAAGAATTCGGAACTTTAAAATTATAGAATTCTTTTTTATGATTTTAAATTTTTCATAAAATTCAATTATGAAATTTTCATTAAAAGAGTTAATTATGATTAAACACACACAATTAGCAAGAGCAAACATGAAATTATAAGAAATTGCCCAAATGACTCGTTCATCTTCCTTATAAGAGAGAATGACAATGAGTATTGAACAAAAATTATTTAATAAAAGATAAAATAGTTTTAGTTAAATTTTAGAGAAATTATGAATAATTAAGTAATTTGAGATAGGTCGAAATAAATTAACCATGTTAGCAAAGGCTCACGTGTCCTCATTGTCAAGTATAATGGAAAATTCACATAAATATTTTTTTGATAATTTTAAAGTTTAAAGAATAAAAAACTTAAACTATGTATAACAAATTCTGTCTCTTTAACTAAAGACATATCTTTAAAAATATATTAAAATTTATAATTATTTTAATAAATTTTGTTAATAAAAATTTTGATGTGATCAATTATAAACAATTTATCATATACAAATAGATTCTCTTACAATTATTTTATGCGTATTTAAGAAAATTTCCCTTTTCTTAATTTTTAATATCATTGATTATTTTTCAAATAAATGAAACAAAATTTGCATCTTTTACTCTAAACATTATTGTGTTCACTGCAAGTCTTTTCTTCTAATAAAAGTGAGAGATGGATATCATGAAGTTCACTGAATCCACCTCTTTATGTATATGCATTGCAGCATCAAGTTGACGAGAACCAGAAAGAATGGTATTTTGTGGCCCTACCAACTCTTTCTGAGGACACCAAATGCATGCCCTCTGATATTTATTCTCACCCTTTTGATGGTCTAGCTAGCCATAGCCTTTTCCTTTCTCCAATGGTGATGCAACCAAATAGGGAATAATAACATGCATTGCATAATGAACATGAGGTACTCTCGATTACGTTTTTGTTTGCATTGTGTATGTGCATTGATCTTCAGATGAAGCAACTCGTTCTCATTTGATGCCTTCAAAAGTTTGAAACTTTTTAGGGTTAGGATGACAATGACATTCTTGTTCCTAAAGGGCATGAACCAATTAAGAACCAAGAACACTCCTTGTTCTTGAAGCTCTAAAAAAGCAGGATAACAAGAAATAAAGAAAAAAGAAGTTTTGTTGAATAAACTAATTTAACAAGTTAAAATTAAACTGATTTATTAGGAGATTTAATCATAACTAAAAGAAAAATTAACCCAAAATTACTTTTAACATAGAACACAAAAGCAAAGTTTAACAATATTAATTTGTGCACTTTCTTTTGAAGTTAAGATTTACTTAAGCACAAAAGTTCTAATTGATATGTTAAGCTCTTCTTCTTTTTTTTGTTTCTTAAGACGTGTCTTAGGAGAGTCTCAATTATAAGAAGACACTTTTAAGCTATCCACATTTAAACTAGTCCCCACTTAAATTGGGTAGGTTCTTTGCAGGAAGCAAAGCTCTGACCTTAATTTTTTCTTTGCGGAAAGCAAAGCTCTGACCTCAAATTTTTAAATGACTCCATGCATGAGAACAGTTTGAACCCACAATCTCATTTAAGTCAAAAAGAACCCCCTATCTACTCACCTTCCCCTTGGAGTTGATGTGAGACTTCTTTTGATATGAGGCCACGGCTGCATACATGGAGTTGATATGTTAAGGTTGACTGTTTCCTTTTGTTAGAGGGTAACGAAGGAAGGAAAGAAACTTCCCAAACCGAAAATAAAACCAAAATCTAACGACTTTGAAAGGAATATATATTATTAAATTAGTTCGTTAAAATAATTTTCATCAAATTGTGACAATAATTTCAGTTGTTAACCATAATTAAGCATCCTAATTAGAGACAAACTTAAGAGCTAGCTAAGCCTAACTAACTAGCTCACTACTTTTAACAAATTAGTAGTACACCAACATAATGAGCTTCTAGATGGAAATGAACGTGAAAAAGGCTAAATTCAAATGCATCTTCTTGGATTTTAATAAATATTCTTATGTATATATCAATATTACTATTTTCGATATTTAATTATTACAGCTAGTTAGTTGAATAAGGTAATCCAAGTGGGGTATGTTACTAACAACCATGACTAGAAACGTCCCCCTAGACAATTATAGGACCACAAGAATTGTCTATGTCACTCTTTATCTTTTCTTTTTAAGCACCGTCTTCTTTAATTGTTTCTTCAGAGTCTCAATTCGGTGTCAAGAACACATCTCTTTCTCCATCTCTCCCTCTCTCTCTGCTTGTGCATGCACAAATTTTATTCCACCCTTTTGCTCTGATGATCACAAGACCTATATATCATCTGATCATGTTCTGGGGAAGAACTTTTGATGTTGATCAAGTACTTTAGATTGGTGTCACTCATGGTTATGGCTTTAGTTGCTATTCTCGTGCTTCTCCTCCCCTTAATCTTGCCTCCGCTGCCGCCGCCACCGTTAGTCCTCCTCTTTGTCCCGGTTCTGATGATGAGCTCGCTTGCTTTTCTGGCGTTTTCTCCGTCTAAGGTGCCTGATATAGCTCCTGCAAGTTCTGTTTAAACTTGGCCCCTTTTTTTCTGTGTTTAGTGTGTGTGTTTCTGTGTATCTATGTATTAAGAAGCCAGGCGTACGTCTTCATATTTATTGATGTTTGGTTCCCATGAAAGCTACCCGTCCTCTTCGTCGTTTGAATGCTTTTCTTTTTATACATGTATTCGTAGATATGTATGATCTACAACATAAACCCTAGATCACTTGTTCGATATTCCGACGCTCAAGTTAGTAACAGAAGACATTTGGACCCTCAAGTTAATTAGTAACGAATCAAGAGTGTAAAAGCTTTAATGAGAATGTCAAATTCGTGTTAGTTGGTGAGCAGTCACCCGAACTAACGAAAAGATCTGGTGAAGTATCCTTAACCAATGTCAGAATCATTGTCCTGAAATGTATAGCTTTGCCACATCTGGTAGGGTTCGTGGTCTCACCAACCAAAGTGACTGAACGATGATGTTTCCCACATAAAACAGACGAGTGAACTTGTTAGGATGAGTCTGTCTTTAACTGTTTCTTATGTTCATTGTAAAAAGTTTCAATAGAAATGAGTATATCCCATTTTTTTTAATTTGGATTGGATTGAAAAAGTTTTAAATCGATAATTGTGAATGATATAAGACTAATTGTGAAAAATGCAATTGTAATTAGATAATAGTCTTTAATTATTTGTAAATCCTTATTGAAGATGACCTTATTTTGGTTATAAATAAACAAAAAATGAAAAAATATTAACTTCACATGTAAGTTTTTTAAATTATATTAATTACAAACACTATTAAAATTAGTAATTGCTATATTTGCAATTATTTATAATCATGGGTGGGTAAAAAGAATTCTAAAAACATGTAAATAAGAAGTAAATAATAACCTAGAAATTAACACGTAAAATGGAACTAAATTATAAAAGAAAATGCTTAGTCAACAACATCTCGGTAAAAACTTTGCTGAAATGCGAGATAACAATTAAGTAAAAATTTCAATAAAATTTCGTTAAAATTAGGAATTGAGAAAATTCAGTAATATAAAACCTTACACAATTAATAAAAAGACTGTTTCGTTTTTGAGTGTAAAAAGAAAATGTTATTTTTTTAATTCCTATAATTTATTGTTAATAGGTACAAGCGGTTGTGAGTACTATACAAACAAACCCAAGATTAGTTTGGAATCTGTTACTCAAAACCTTCAAATCTTAAGGTAAACATAGAAAGAACAAATATCATAGATTTGCTTGTCCCACAAAGTGGGAGCAGTCAAAAGATGTCTTTGTTGAAACCATGAATTTGCCTTGCTAAGCAGGGAATGAACAGACATGAATTCTTATATCCCCACTTTTTATTTTTAAAAATCCAAAAAAAAAATCTCAACTCCCCTTTTTGTCTTTGACTTTTATATACAATTTTTATTTAGGAAATTCAAAATTCAGTTATCTATTTTAATATTTCCTAGACTATTATACCAAACAAAAAGCAGTTTTCGTTGGAAATCTAAATGTACTAGATCCTTTTTTTTTTATAAAGGGAGAAAAATAAAAGATTATATGTGTAAATGTGGGATAAATTAAATCTTATTCATATCATTGAGGATAGAAGAAACGCAACCCGAAAATAAAAATTGAAGACAAAAAATTCCGATATAAAAAACCTTGCAAAAAAATTAATAAAAATGATAACTAAAAGAATTTATAAACTTAGCACATCTGAAATTCGTAAAGAAGATGTCAGTTAATAATATATAAATCAACATCAAAAGGGAATTTTCAGCATGACCCATTCCCTCTCATAATATTATAAGAACACTCCATTTCGATAGAGGTAGTGACAGCGGTGGAAAGTGAGAATAGAGAGAGAGGTTCATTGTACCTTGAACAAAGTCAGTCATAGCTATCAAATTGCTTGACTTTGGTCGGTTCAAGAATCAATATCATAAAGACAAAAGTGATGCAATCATATAGTTACTAATATTAAATTTTTACAAATATTTTTATATCTAAACTAGTTTCGCATGAATTCTAGATTGTTCTAATTTTAAGAATAATTCAAATTGTAATTAATGTCGAAAGAGATTATTGCGTGTGATATTCAAACTTAGATTAATGTTGAAAGAGACTATAGCTTATAGATACATTGATACATGATATTACACGTTTCTTATTTATACGAAAGGTCTATTCTTCATGTCTTTATTTCATTTTATTTTATTATATTTTGATAATTATCACTAATCTTTTATGGTATTATTTAATTTTTATCCTTTTTATTCAAATTAATGTAATATTAAAATTTTAAATTTCAATACGATGTCTTCTTTTAAATTATAAATAGAATTAAGAGAATTTAAATAATAGTTTTAAATCATAAAAGATTAAATTTAATTAACTCATTATTTTTCAGAAAAGCATAATTGCAACACAAGAGAAATCTTCAAAAAAAAGTAATAATAAGCTAATTCAAGAGAGAAATTATAATCGATTATGCCTTGCGATTAACTTTATAATTAAATTTACTTTTTGACGAACAAAAGAAATGTATCAGAGTTTTTCTAATCATCATTAAATATATGTAGATTTACCATTAAACAATACTAATAATTTAAGTCACACCCCCTTCTCTCTGTGCTCTAGCTAGGCTGAATTTAATTTTTTATGTTATCATAATTCACACAAATTTGCATTCATCTAAGTTCATGAAGCTATATTACAGTCTTGGTATGTATCAAGTGGACCATCTTCTTCCAATCAAACAATTGAATTAATATTCACAAAAAAATAAAAATTTGGATTTGATTTAAAATTAATGAATTAAATTAAATTTTATTGAACTTATATCAAATTTAGATTATAAAGATACCTAACTTAAATTCCGATTCGATACATGATCATTATTACACCCAATCTGAAATTCTGTAATTTGATATATGTATTCAACTTATGTATATTTATAAATTCAACTTATTATCATCTTTAATCATGAGCAAAGGGCTTTTCACATTGGATAGACCTTAAGCCGCAAGGATTTTGTACAAAAGACAATGTTGGGTGCTTCCTCGAAAGTTCAATGGAAACGACCAGTTGTAGTCCCTCTAGTACCAATATCCGTCCTGTCAACGAAATCCAATTGTCGAAAAGGAAAGCAACCTCTCTTCATTTTCAAATAAGCATTTAACTTTATTCATATCTTAAATTACAGATTGTTATCACAAGGATGACAATATTACGATTGTAGTCTAGACCGTTATTTGTAATTATGTAAATAATGTGACCCACAAATTGCAATTTTAAGCCTTAACTTCAACATAATGGAAAGTGCAAATGATTCCAAAACCACTTAAAGATTATAGTAAGGGTAAAAAATTAACAACTAGCTAGTCAAATATTCTATGTTATATAATTGTAGGTTACATGAATGAGGACACTCTCGTGTGGATTCCTTTAGGACCCGTTCTTCAACCCATAATTTGAGTTACTCCTCTTCACAAATTCTCTTCCACTCTATCTAACATAAACACACCCCTCTCAAGTTCATCACCATCCCCACCAAATATTCCGAGCTATAGTCTCTTGACCTTCTGCAACTACTTCAATGTCCATCCACGGCTCATGATCATCGTGATCATGGTCAAAAGGTTGGCTGTTTATGGATGATGTGACATATTTTTTATTTGTTTAGATGAGAACTGGATGTTGAACTTATTTAGCCTGAGATCAGTCGTGGTGTTGCTTCTTTTGACGGCGTTGCTGCTGGTGTTGCCTCCTGTATTGCCACCGTTATCGCCGCCGCCTCTTTTGATGCTGTTTATACCTGTTTTTATCATGACCCTTCTCGTTTTCTTGGCTTTTTCTCCTTCATATGAGCCTCCCAATTTTGCTTCTGTTTGATGGAGTTAGTATCATGCGACAGAAAGCCTAGTCTTTCATCAAGAACATTTTATGTTGTATGATAAAAATCAACTGGTCTTCATGAACTGTAAGTGAAGTTGATCGAATTTTGTTCCAAGAAAATCGAGATTACCTCGTTGAAATCTCTTCATCACTGATTCATTGCTTACAGCAATATTCTCTCTGTAATTTCCTTCATTCCTATTGTTCTTTTCCTTAGCTAGCTAGATAAAGGAAGATTATGAACTTATCTCATACGTAACACGAAAAATACCTCAATCTTGCACTTTTGATAGTGATGATCGAATATGCCAACTGCATACAGATTTAAAGGGTAACCGTTAAAAACAGACTAGAATCTTATTTTCTTGTTCTTATCTATTTCCTCGTTGCCCGCTTAGTTGAATCTGTAAATTAAGCTTAGGGGTTAACCTTTTTAATGGTGTAATTAGGAACTTTGAGATAATTTTACAAAAAGCTTGGAAATGTTTTTATTATTCATACAAGGTATATGTCACTTTTATTTTCTACATGTTATTAAATGTAACTAATTTATTGTTCAATTGCCTGAGGCATGTATATCTAGGAATAGGTGGTGAATCAATCTCTAAGTCTCCAAGAATATAAATGACATTTTTTTGTACATTAAAAAGGATGAAGACTTCATTAAACTTTAATTAATTCTAGTGAAAACACAAGGTTAGACACAAATTCCATATTGAAACCAAAACATGTTATAAAATCAATTTGATTATCACGAAATGATCTTCCCTTTCGATGAATTCTCTTATTCAATCTTTTAGTTTGAAAGTCGCTTGCTTAGATTTTAGACATGTATCTTATTTATTTTTGAAAAGGTCACTTTACTTGTTCTCACATTTTTCATCTTGACCTATTTATAAGGATTGAAAGTGCTTCTTAGTATTAATTTATGATTTTACAATCAAATCTATTTGTAAAATTAATTACAATTCATATCAAGTAGCAATTTTTAATTAGATAAAGTTAAAATAAAAAATAACAAAATTTTAATTCTACACTAATGCACAGTTCATTACCTAAGCTAACAAAGGAAACAAATCGGAGTAACTTGTATGGAAAGGCACAAGAATGTATTAAACTAAGTTGGTAAATTGATTGCTTGCAATAATAAAGATGGGACTAAGGGATCTAGAAATTATGAAAGCCTGCTTTTTTTGTCATTATTAATACAAAAGTTATATATGCTTTGCATGTAGTCAATGTAAAGAGTCCAATATTTCTTATCCAAAACCCACTCCTTTTGTTCGATTTTCTAAAACAAAAGCTCATGACCGCCATCCCTTGTTCAGGAAGAAGCTCGATTCCAACTAAACACTCCATGACTAGTCCATGTGTGTGCCATTCCTCCATATTGATCATTCCATGTGTATGCTTACAAGTGTTCTAAATTTGTACTTACTCAATATATAAGCAACCTTATAAGTTCCATATTCATTCAATGGTTGCTCTCACTAGTTAATTACTTGCTTCTTTTATAAATAGATCCTCGATTAAATGTTAAAGCTACTAAAAACAGGTTAATTAAGTTTCTAGAGGATTTATTTATAAATATAAATAAAATATTTACGATACTCAACTTAATTAGAATTTAAGATATAATAATTTTTGTGCCTTATCAACCACTAATTAAATTATACCTTTTATTTGATGCCATAGCCTTGTTATATAGTGTAAATTAGATTAGGAAAGTAGCTAACATTAAATACAGCTGGTACATGATAAAGCAGATAACGTTGATATATTTTGTTTCCTGAAAGTTGTATTATTTAATTAATTATTTATGCATTTTTTTGAGAAATTTATTTATGCATTTTTTAAAGCAATATGGACTAATGCATTTGTTTCTTCAAAGTTGCATTATTTAACTAATTATTTATGCATTTTATAAAGCAATTTGGATTATACCTAACTTCAAATGACAAGGTTACTCGTCAAAAGGAGCAGGAAGAGACAATGGTACAAAGGGTGCAATGAATTTAGAAGGAAGAGCTGGAGACCGAAGAAAAAGAAAACCTACTACGTGTTCTTGTGCTCTGATCTCTAATCGAAATGGAAGTATATATAAAAGAAAGACTACAAATGAAATTGAAACAGCAGTAGAAAAAGTGGATAAAAGATAGAATCCAATGCCTGTGGGAACTATCTATCTATAAAGTTATGTTCGTTTTTCTATAGAGAGAAACTACAAAACGTTAAAGCTTGATTGACAGTGACTAATCTTGAGCCAACTGATTACGATTTTATGTTTTCAAATTCAATGATGCTCCTTTTAATTTCTTGCCTGAGACTTCAAATTTCAATGAAGAAGAAACAATGAAAACTATCAGAATATAATAAGAAGAAAGGAGAGAAAGTCATGGAAGTGATAAAGTGAGGAAAGCTATACAAGGATCAAATTAAAGGCTTTGAAAAGTAGAGGGTATATCTTTGAAAACCCCTTTTCTTTTAATAATTGAAATTTTTATTATGATTTGAAAAAAAATACAAAATAATACAATTAAAAAAAAAGAAAATTTTTCCTATCTATATCATCATCATCATCACAATTAGTCTAAAATACTGTAATAAAGCGAAGTCTGAAAATATCTAATAATACATAACTTTATTAAAAAAAGAATATATTTGAATAAAGTTTCTGATATTTCTTCAAGATCTTAAAAGTTATATATGATCTACACATAATCCAAAAATCTAATTAAGTCCTGTGGGAATGATTACCAACCGATATGCTCGACAAGTCACGAACACCGAAGGAGCATGCACCTCTCAATTTCTCAACCAAACACTACTTTTTTCTTGCATCATACAATTATGAAGCATGAACTAATCCTATCTTCTTTTTTTTGTTGGATTTATATGAGCTGTTCATTTTTGAACCTTTTTAAATCTTGTGATGTTATTATTGTTGTTGTATTATTAGTATACAAACCAAAAATCTCAGAGTGAATGAATCTTTATAATCATATCATTGACCCCAAATTGAACGTTCGTGGCATTATGACACTGACCCTTAAGAATTTTGCTACGTGTTATTCATTTACTAGTAGTTCAATATAAACCAAAATGAAATGGAATCGGAGCTTACTTTAGTAATCACCACACGTATATGTTTTTTGAAATTCCATGTTTTTTGGAACTCAAAATAGATTATAGTGATAATTAGAAGAGAATTTGAGAATATGAGACGTGGACAATAAGGGACAAAGTCATAATTCATTCCTTGCGGATATTTGATAGATATGTAATTTCAATATTAAAAAATCTATGCAAATATTACATAATAATGGGTATAAGAATTTAGTTTGAGTTGGGTTTAACTTAATTTGATGTAATTTGAATTTAAAATGTAAGTATGATTTAATTATGTTCGAATTTATGTTTAATAATTTATTTAACCTAATTAATTATGATAAATTAGCCCAATCTAAATCGAAAATTTTATAAGTGTAAGCTTGATTTGTCTTATTGTTACTTTAAAACTTTATTTTTGTGTATATGATAATGATAATAAGTAATAGTGTTACATGACTAACTACAAATTTTATCTAGTGAATAATGCTAGAGACGACAAACTTCTCCCAAATACTAATTTCAATACAGAACTTATTAATGCAATTACTTGTTTTTGGTTGCTTTAGTAGACTTTCGCTTTTGCAAGCAATAAAGATTTGCGTCATTCCCTTGCAAAGTGAGTGTTCCTACTGTTACGTAATTGCATAGATATGACAATACAAAGCTGTTTCCTTTATATTTTTATACCAAATCAAAGTTGACTGAAAACGACCCATTAAGGGAAAGATCATTCCCCCTAATCTCACATCTTACATTAGTCATTAAAATTAGAGAAAGAAGAGATAATAATAATGTTCACCTTTTTTATAGTGAGTGAGAGGGAAAGGTACATTGCATTCTTGAGGAACATGTCGATCTCAAACTTATTTGAATCATTGTCAATATCAATCCTAAGCAATCACCTTCAAGATTCACTCATGTTTTGACATGTTGGGTTTGACCCACACAGATATACCTGACTTGAGATATATTTTGTTTTTTTTGGTGTGTGGCCGTGGTTTATCGGGAGCTAATTTATTAATTATTATTGTTTGTCTTGTGGGAACCATATTCCTTCCATCCTTTTAGACTCTTTTGTTTCTTCTTTTCCTTTCCAGAACTTTGCAAGATCAAGCTTTTTTTCTTTTCTTCATGTTTTGTCAGCACCTGCTTTACTAAGAATCACTATAAGTGGATCCACCATGATATGCTATTATGCTAACACTTCATAGTTCTATCCACCTTTGTTTTTTAGCATACAGCAACTGAAATAATTGAGGAACTTGAAAGATGGTAATTAGGTGGTATGTCTGATAAAAACAAGGATGAAGTTGTGTGCTCTTTGACTAAATTAAGAATAAGAAGCTCAAGGTGATGTATAAATAAAATGGAATTTAATTTTATAGTCTTAAAAAAATTGCTTTTGTTGATGTTATATTTTGAGATTAATGAATATTTTACTCAATTTTATTGTGAAATTCTAGTCAAATTGGGCACTTTAATTTATATACTTTATAGTACGTGGAAGAGTTTGCATAAACTAATTAAATTTAAAGCTAATTACTAATGCAAACAAGGTCTAGTTAACTATTACCTTTATCTTTGGGCACTGGGATATGGGAATGGTTTGTCCTGCACGAGACAAGTCATAGTTGGAGTACCATAATGCATATCCAATGATTGCATACGACTTCTCTTAAATTGTGAAGAGGGTATGTTTATATTTTGACATGTTAGTATTCTTGCCGATGAATGGCTTAGATGCAAGAGATACAGGAAGGCTTGAGTAATTCAGGACAAAGGATCTTGGGGACTCAGAATTGTGGAGAGAGGATGTCCATAATCATTTGGTCTTATCCATTACTTTCAATTTGAATTATTTAAAATATTATAAATGTATATATATTATTAAAATTTTATAAATCCAATACTAAAATAGTCACATTAAAACAAAATTATATTCTTTCTAAATTTAGACTCGTAATTTGTTTATATATAATATTTAAATTAGAATTTTTAAAAAATATCAAGTCTCTCTTGAAATTTATCATACTTAAACGAAATCAAAAACTCGAAACTTATACTTTTGAATTTTTTATACCTTTTGCAATATTTAAATCAAATTAGCTAGGATTGTTTATAATAAATTTTTAGAATTATAAGGAACTCAAATTTTCCACAACAATTGTGATGATTTCATTGGAAGGCACTCCAACGCTAGTGTAGAAAAGGGCACGTACAACTTCGACCAAAAATTTCCATTTTGAACAAATACGTCAATTATATTTTTCAGAACACTCAATCCTCGAATGTCATTATCTTCGAGTGATAAATAACTCCAATCTTATCTCCTAAGCCGTAATTTCAAAACACCGTACAGTTAAGAATTTTACATCAAACAAGTATGAGTACATTCAGCTATTTATAATAGTATGTAAATTTCTCCTCTCAAGCTCGCTTTTAAGAGTAGTTAGGTCTTTCAAGATAGTATTAGAGTCGGTTTGTCTCGATAGTTTGGGGCGATATCCGATTCTGTCTCTTTGCCCAATATATCCAACAGATATCTAACCCTACTTTGGGCTGAGGAACGTGTGTCAAAAATTTTACATCGGACAAATGTAAGTACATTCAATCATTTATAATAGTGTGCAAGCTTCTTTTCTCAAGCTAACATTTAGGGGTGAGTTAGGTCTTTCAACACATAACAATTTTATTTTGTATAACAATCGATCTCACACCAAGTCTTT
>JANVCL010000003.1:1376565-1398354 GCA_026546855.1 Erythroxylum incrassatum | reverse complement strand
GCTAGTTTTTAAGAGTAGTTAGGTCTTTCAAGATAGTATTAGAGTCGGTTTGTCTCGATAGTTTGGGGCGATATTCGATTCTGTCTCTTTTCCCAATATATCCAACAGATATCTAATCCTACTTTGGGCTGAGGAACGTGTGTCAAAAATTTTACATTGGACAAATGTAAGTACATTCAATCATTTATAATAGTGTGCAAGCCTCTTTTCTCAAGCTAACATTTAGGGATGAGTTAGGTCTGTCAACACATAACAATTTTATTTTGTATAACAATCGATCTCACACCAAGTCTTTCTATTTTATGTTATAATTTTATGAGAAACTACGAATTTAATTTTATTTGATTGCTAACAACTACCTACCGAAGTTTATGAAAGAGTATCACCAAGCTTTTTGTTTCAGGAAATAAAAATTCATAAATCTCTTTTACCTGGTTGTATAATTAAATATTGTAGAGAACTAATCATATGATTAAGTTCATTTTGTACGTTTATATATTTATATGTACCTTAATACCCATTGTTCTACTACTATTAATAGACATATTTCTCTTACTAATCCTTTAACTTAGGAACTAAATCACTTGTTCCTATTCTATTCTATGAAAATTTATCCATTCAATAAATAACACTCACAAAAGTTAGACGGTTGAGATATGTTAGGAACAGGAAGAACAGAGTTGCGGGAACAAAAGATTTGTTCGCTTCAATTTGCGGAAAGCAATTCCTAGAATAAAGTCAAAGATAAAAAGATGTTTACCTAATATTATTCTAGTCTATCTATAAAGTGTAAATATTGGGCATGCGAAAATTACATGTGACAAAAATAAAAATTACTGGCTTACACATATGTAATGCCATTGATCAAATATATAAATATTGGTAGTTTAGCACAAGGTAATACTTGATAGTAAAATTTCTAGTTATGGAAAATTAGAAAAAAGGGCAACTTATTAAAAATTTAAATTTTACTTAATTTTATAATAGTATCATGAATTTTAAAAAGTGTAGATAAAATACTTTAATTTTTAAAATTTTAAAAGTGTCATGTCAATAAATTATTGAACAATTGGCTGATACGTGGCCTATTAAATTATGTCATATTAATAGATTAGATGTCAGTTACCCGTCTAATGAATTTGTTGACATAGCAATATATGTCAGCAATTAATTGTAGGATTAACGACAAACTATCTTTAATAAAAATTAAAAGTTGGATAATTTTGTTTTTATTTTTTGAAATACGGGTTGGTAATATAAAAATAAGTAAAGTTTCAATATTTTTCTACAACTTATATCCTAGAAAATATCATCTCAAAGCAAGCATCAAAATGTTTAACTTAGCACTCTATTTTAATTAAATATTATAAATTTTAATGTTAATTGACAAAGTTTAATATATTCTTTACAAAATTTTGGATAATCACACTCTAAAGAACATATAGTGAAACCCCATACCGATTCATTGAACATATAAGCCACTAATATAGCATGTGGAATTTAACTAAGAATCTTTATTTACTATACATCTTTTGGCCCTAAAATAAGTTTAACAACCACTAGACATTTTTATAAGCTCCCAAATATAGAGGTTACATGAATTAAGACACGTCTAATCCAGAAATGGGGTCCGATAATGATCTTTCTATAGCTACTTGTACCGAAATTCTTCACTCTTTCACCACTATAATATAATTGATATGATGCCTGTTCTTAAACTGTAGAATCCAACAGCCCTTTCACTACAATACATCTCCTTCATTTCTTATCCTGAAGCTGGTGCACTTGGCAGGACTTTGCAGTTTCAGGGTGAGCTTAAGTTTTAAAGTTTCTGTCAGAATAAGTTTGATGTTGGAACACCGTAACACGAGAGTTGTTATGTTCATGATCATGGTTACTTTGTGTCTTCTTGTTTTGCCACTAGCTTTGCCTCCTTTTCCTCCTCCTCCATTGATTCTTCTCCTCGTACCAGTCGTAATTATGTTTGTACTAGTCTTGTTAGCCTTTAGCAAGCCAGATCTGCCGAATTTTATTCCTCTAACGAATGAAAATTAGATGGCTATTGATTACCAAGTTTTAATTTCTACAAGTTTTATTGTTCCTTGCTTTCACAGCTTGATATGAAGTTGTTTGTCAGTGCCCTAAAAGTAGGACCTCTTAACATGTATGAAGCTTTTCGTGATGACTGGAAAGTCATGTACTGAACGGTGTGTAGAGTATAATGGTTAATGATAGTTGACAATATATGAACAGTGTTCCAAATTTTGGAGTGTATCAGGTCCGTTACTGTCATTTATCGTAATTATGTTTGTATCATCTGTAATTATCTTAATTAATATGTCAAAATCGAACCGTAACTACAATCTGCAATTTATCAGAAATACATATGTGGTAGAACTTTTGCCCTACATACGTGTTCTTCTTAATATGTTATGTAGATTCAGGAGGCCTTGGAGGAGCTTATCACTTTGTGCTTTTATTGTAATAGTTACTTTCTATCTTAATTTGGCTGTTAAGCTGTGTTTACAGAGCATGAGATTAACTACTCTAATGAATAACAAAAGAAGAAGAATGTGAGGAAGTCCCTTAATTGCATTTCAATATTTTGATGAATCAAAAGGTATGGATTCTCAAGACACAATAATATATGTTTAATTTCTTAATAATTTATAGGGTGATTCGTGAAAAAAAGAAATTATTGCTCAGTAATAAATGTGTATGTAGAATATTTTTCTTAGTGTATACCATCCATTAAAGATTTAATTTAGTGTTAAGCTTTCTTTATATTATGTTATACTAATTTGTTTAATTATATTATTGTTCTTTCATAATCTATATAATTGAACAATTTTTCACTTTTATTTATTTCTTTTTCTCATTATAAACAGCATTTTTAATAGTTGTTTTTTATATATATTTGAAATTTTATAATAATATATTTTCTACTTTTGAACTTCATTAAGTAAATGAAGTTTTTGAATTATTTCTTGATATGACACTAGAGTTTTGCAGTATATGAAGATTTTGATATGGCACTAGGGTTTTGCATTTTCCAATTCTTTTAAGGCCTTTCTTTTCTTCCGTTACATTCTCTTAAATATTATTTTTCGCATATTCTCATTAGAACATTCATGTATCCCCTTTTAATATATCTGAACTACCTAAATTTTGATTTTCTTAATTTTTCATTAATACTGATCACCTCTAATTCATCTCTTACTAATAAATTCTGAACTTTTTCTCTTTTAGTAAGGTTACATATCTAATGGAACATTCTCATATTTGTCACTATTAGCTGATGACTATATACTTGTTTGATGAGTCAACACTCCATCTCATGTAGCATAATCGGCCTAATTGTTAAACGATATAATTTACCTTTAAGCCTGAATGGTATCTTTTTATCATATAAAACTCCTGATACACTTTCCATTTAAGTCATCATAATGTAATATGGTAGGCTATAATTTTGTCGATCTCTCTATTGCTTTGAATGATAGACCTTAGGCTATGAAAATACTCTTTTCATGATATAACTTTTAATATAATATCATGAAAATATATGGTGGGTTATATTTTTATCAATCTCTCTATTGCTTTAAATGATAGACTTTAGACTCTGAAAATACTCTTTTCATGACATAAATTTTAATATAATATTTACCTTCACGTTGGAAGCCACCCTATAGATCGAAAAGTTACACTTTAAATACTCAGTTATAATCTTACTTAATTTAAAATCCTTCGACTCTAATATATCCCTCCAGCTTTCTAGCTTGATATTAACACTCTCTTTTATCTCATCCACTCAAACAATATTGTTAACAAATAACATACATCAAGACACATCCCTTTGAATATTTTTAGTAAACTCATCCATCAATACTGCAAACAAACAAAGTGTTCAATGAAGAACTTTGGTGTAGTCCATTATTGAGATAAATTTTTTGTAGCCCTATATATGACATTTTTCCAAAAAAAAATTAATTAGGTAACTTAATGAAGAAATTTTTTTCCCAAAAAAATAATTTAGCATTACATCATGTGGTTAACGTCAACTTCTAAATTCAAATTATTTGAATCCAAGACCTACGGTTTTAAATAATAAAAACTCTCGTGATGAAATGAGTAAGAGTAGTAGGCTTCTGATCGATTAACTAATAAAAAATATATGTAATTTCAACTATTGATGAAGTTGGAGTCTTCATTTAGGTTAATTAAGTACATTTTATTTTCAGTTACATAAATAATTATAATTTTTGTAAACTGGAAAATTTTGGAAATTAACTAAATAAGAATGAAAAATACTTTGTATATTAAAAATGAAAATTCAATAAAAAATGTTTTTCAAACCTATTAGCCCTTGCCATTTATCTTTCATACAGAAGTGGCTGAATAGATCTTAGTTAATTAACTCTGTTAATTGAAGTATGTACCAATTCCAATATACTTCTTTTAATCTCATTATAAGCTTTTTATAATGTGTTATAAGGATGATAATAAGTTGAACTGAGTTTATATTTCATAAGACTTTAATTCAAATTTTATAAGTTCGAGTTCAATCGAATATCAAAAAAGTTTATAAGAAGCTCAAATTAAACTTAAGCTCGATTGAGATTAAGATAAAAATTTGGATTTGAGTCGATTTCGAATTAGTTCAAATTGTGTAGGTTGAATTCTTTATTTAATTTTATTTTATTACATTCAAACTAGGCCTATTAATTTCATTTAAATGGTGTGAGGTCTAAACTTAATTTATTGTGTTAATTTTTGGTTCAATCTTTTGAATTTTTGAAAGATCGAGAAATTAAGTTGTGTCAAAGTTATTTGAGAATAGACTTGAAAGAATCATGTTTTCCAAGTATTTAGAGCATATGTTTTGTTGAAAGGAAATGGTGTCAAATTACTAATTGTGCCAACAAAATTATTTGCTATTTTTCTTTGTTGAAAGCCCTCAAAATCATAATGACACGTCAACCAAGACCCTAAATGCTTTGAATTTTGCTAACACAATCCAATTTGTAAGAAATTTGGTTCCTCGTGCCTAAGTAAAAACGACAATAAGTAAGATTTTAGGCTGAGATTAAATCGATGGACTTATAAATTAAAACAATATTATCTTAATCAATTATACTAAACAAAATTATTTTATCTAACTGATTCGATCAATTCAAATTAGGTTAAATTGACTGTTTAAGTTCAAATTTAATCTTTTTTTTGGCAAATCAGAACTTTATAAACCATAAAATGTACAAGCAAGAGAAACCATAGATAATCTTTTAACACGCAAAATACATAATGGCATGTAACTAATTGCCCTACCATCAATTGCCCCTCCTAAGTCCCACATGACAATGGTAAACTGTATCCTTCCAGAAGTTAAGCACAATCCGAGAAAAAAGCAACAATACCTAATTAAACCAATTATTGCAAATGCCTAGTTATACACCGAACAACAATACATCATCGAATACCGCAACATGTTAGCATTTGCCCAGATATACACGAGCTAAACCATAGTCCAATTAGTAGAAGACCAAGACATCTTCAAAAGCCTGGTAATATGTATTCATAATCTCAGTTATTCCAGCAAGAGCTTCCATAGGCAATGATTTGTTGTGCAGAAACTATTGCCTATCAAAGCTCCATGTAGCCTGAATTGCATTTGGAATGCCTACTATGCCCTTAAATATGTGACCATCCAAGAATCTCATATGTAGGGAGAGGGAGTGTAAATTTTAATTAACTCATATAAGATCAAGTATAATTTGCCAACATTACACATAAGATTTAATTTGACAGAGTAAGTATTGAGATAAGTTTCTCTCCATAAGCCCAGTAGGCTCGAGTTGGATTAATCAAAACCCAAGAAGTCCTAAGACCTAACAAAAAAATATGAAATTAAGAATAAAGAGATAACATATCATCATAATCTTGGTTAAGATTAATAATAAATCTAATTGTCCCAATTCCCAAAAACTTGGTACCTATGTATATAAATGGGTAGTTTAAGATATGTAATGGTGAAGTTCGATAAGGAACTTTTATCCATCAAAAAAGATTTTTTTTCCCTTTATAAATAAAAACAATTGTACATGTATTCCCGATTTAAATTTTTGGTTAGGGTAAAACACACAAATATTACTTATAATTTATGACATCTTTAAAAAAATCCATGATTTTAAGATTTTTTTAAAATTTCTTTCTAGTCTTAGTTTTTTTAAAGGTCCTCTTAAATTTTGGTTAGAAAAAAACAATAAAATAGATGTAATATGAACAGCAAACGAGAACTAACCAGACGTCTCAACTCTTAAACCTCACTCAAACTAATTAAATTTAATTTAAATTAATAATTTAAGATAATTATAATATATTATTAGTTTGAATCATATTTAAGTTTAATAGTCAAGTGGAATCGTCGAGTAAATAGTATTTGATTACTTAATGTTTAATGTTCATATTTCGTGTGTTTCGATATTATTTTTTACTTGAAATCTAAGAGAGGGATTTTTTAAAAATTGGTGAACTTTTCTAAGGTTTCTTAAATTATAGGGAAGATTTATATCTTTTACCTTTTTAATTATTAAGAGACTAGAAGAGAAAATAAAAATACAAATCAGGACATTTTATTAAGTTGAAATTATATTCTAAAGGAAAAAGAACTTGAAACCATGAAGCATGAGTACCATTTGTCCTCCCAACATGTCCAGCAACATACATAACAACAAAATCCACAAAATAGCCAGAGACTAGAGATGAAATGAACTGAAAACATATGTGGACTTCCTCGATTCAGGCTTCTGTGTAAGGAAATAAGTTGGATTCTCTAGCCTGGCAGTAATAGCATGTTCTAATGTCAGAATATGAGCAATAACACCAATCCAAGGGATCAGGATTCATGATTCCATCCTCATTCCAGGTCTCACCAACATGGCTGTCATGCTTCATAACCATATCTAAGAAACTAGAACCAAAGTTTGTGTCAGTGTTCATCTCAAGGTCATCTTCCTGGTAATTGCAAATCTCATGTATGACATCTTCACCAGGATAATAGTAACTATGTCCAGTGTTAGGGTCAGAAACAGCCTGCTTGTTCTTGGACTCTGAAGAGCATAACAAGTATAATAAGCCACCAATATGATATCAATCGTTAAAAGTAAAACATGTAGCAGAAGATCTTGTTGTACCTAATAAGCTGATGTTGTATGCAGAACCAGAAATTGAATCAGGAAAGGTCCATGGAGTAACATATTTCTCATCCATAAAAGCATCAGTTTCAGTAGTTTGAGCGTTGATCCAACTAGCTAATACTTTAGTTTCAATCAACAGAAACATTGTGAAGATTGAGAAAGAAGTTTTGTATCAGTGCAACAAAGGATATTATCACAGTATGTATAATTACCTCCATGGTCCAAATAAGAAGCAGATTCAAGAAGAGGATCTGCATAATGGACGCCACTGTTGAAACCAGTGTTGTTATCTGCTGAGAGCGGATTGTCACTATTGAACCCAAAACCAGAATCAAATACAGGGGCTGTTTGATTATTCTCCATATCCGAGACAGCACTTTGAAGACACAAAAGAGCCATATCAGAGACATGATATACAAATTGATCATTATCGAAGTTGGTAACTACTGATCTACCGTTGTTATTCTCATTGTTTAAAGAACTAGAACCAGAAGCAGAACGTGCAAGCCTATTTCTTGCATCTATTAAGCAGTTCTCCAAGATCTTTACAAGGGCCGATGCCTCTTCAGTAGACTTTGATTTCTCAAAAACACTAAAATCCCATGTAAACCTTCCTGCCACTTTCTCTGGCTTCATCTTTACTTTCAGTATCTCACTAACCTCACGTTCCAGGAACCTGATTTCCTCAGAGAGAGAAATTGCCTGTAGTTTAGTGGCATCATCATCTAAGGGTTCTATAACACAACTATTCCCAAGGAAGGCGTCTAGAACAGCATCAACAGAAGGGTGACCGAAGCTATGAATCTTAAGCTTTGATGAATCAGGCGTGCTCATGAACATGGCAACTTGAGCATCGGAAAGCATGGCCAACTCTGCACACTTCTTGAACAGACCCTCTCGCCTTTTCACGAAGGTGATATACCTCTGTATCTTTGTCTCTCGTTTCTGCATGGTAAGCTTTCTGGGTTTCATCGTTGTTAGTGACTGCAGAAATAGCTGGAGAACGGTTAGAACTATTTATAGTTCCTTTAACTGCAGGATTTGTTTTCTTTTCCTTCCCACACACGGATTTCCTAGGGCGAAGCGCAGATTTCTTAAGTGGGATATGGAGACTTCAGTAGGTACTAGGTAAATCCTTGTTACTGTAGGAGTTCTTATTTTATCATTTTTACCAGTCAAAGATGAAGTTCACAAATCGGAATCCGACTCAAATAAACCGACAAAACAAATAATCTGATATAACCAAATCGAAATTGATATCATTTCAATCCAAACCCAAAACCTAATCACGCTTTGGCGACCCAATTGTTCGGGCTAAGGCCAGGGCTGAGCCAAGAAGTCCAAACCACAGGTAGTACAGGTCCGACCTGATCAATTATGATCCCTAAAGATAGTCTTTGAATTTTTCAGATTTTACCCTCGACATTGTACCTCTCATTGAATAACATTGGGCTCATGAGCAGAGGAAAGATTGATATGATGCTATCCATAGCTTCCATTTCTATCAGTTTCTGCAGACTCGAACTCACAAAATAATTGCGATAACAGAAAGAAGCTGACAAGAAACATCCAAACATTATGTTCATTGCCAAGCATAGAAACTTTTTGACAATGTCGAGAAAATCTAAACTTGGATTTACAGTTTCTACATTGAAGCACTATACAATTTCTGTAACAGTGAGGAAGCTGTATATGAATAGGGATATACGGATCCGGTTCTTCGATACTCCAAGCATTGCCTACGAGAATCATCAGCTACAGATATCGTTTTCTCGCTGGATGACGTACAACTTTCAAGGATCCTCACTAAATTGGCGAGCATCTCTGCATACCCAATTTCTTACATTTTGACCTGTACAAGCTGGAAGGGCAACTTCAGGGAAAAGAACTTGGCCTCGATGGTTGGTGCTCCTTGATGTTCTATGCAGCAGACTGTACTGTCACTTGTTCAGTAGCAGTTGCCTGATAATCTGCATACGCCTCTGGGGTGTCTTCTTCGCTGGGTGGAACCAGTTGCCAAAAGAGTGGTAGATATTTGTCCCACTGCTTCAGTATTTGAGAACCTTTGCTGCTTCCAGTTTTTTCCTTCACCACAGCATTTCCAAGTAAAGATAGTATTCCAAAAAACGAAACTGTATTTATATTTTGATTAATTTTGGGACCAGTATACACATTCCATGTAATGCACTGTATATAAGTGGTACTTACAACATGAGCTTCAATTAGACTCTTTAGCTGCATCTGGCCAACAGGAGCAGTCACTCTTTGGACCTTCACTATCTCCTTGTTTATCTGTTTATAGTGGCAAGACACATCTTCAAGTGAATAACAATTATCTCCGATTGCCCATATTAAAATATATAACATGAAAAACTTCAGTATTGAAGGCCTTGATATCAAATAAAGATCAAAGTATGATTGGTGAAATCTGAAAGGTTTAAGACTGGATAGGGTGGGAGCTAATAAAAGAGAGTTCCGTTAACAGACCTTGGGCAAGAGAGTATCATCCTCATCAAGAATGTATGTCAAGCCTCCAGTCATGCCAGCAGCTACGTTTCTACCCACCCTGATATAGACATGCGCAAAAACAAATGGTTCAAATTTCTGATCAGTTGCGTTCAGTTTGACAGACCATGATAACACAATTTAGGCAATCATTACTCACTTTCCAAGGACGACAACACAACCACCAGTCATGTACTCACAGCAATGATCTCCAGTGCCTTCAACTACAGCTTCAGCAAGTGAATTTCTGACTGCAAAACGCTCCCCAGCTTTCCCTCTAACAAAGACTTGGCCACCGGTAGCCCCATACAAGCAAGTGTTCCCCACTATAGTGGCATCCTCAGGCAAAAATCCAGTTCTCTCTACTGGAGTTACAACTAACTCTCTTCCAGCCATACCCTTGCCCACATAATCATTAGCCTCCCCAACCAGCCGAATGTTCATTCCTGGTGTCAAAAAGCATCCAAATGACTGCCCTGCACTCCCAGCAAATGTTATGTTTAGCTGTCCAGCAAAGCCAGTGTCACCATACTTCTTAGCAACCACACCAGCTATACGACCACAAACAGCTCGGTCTACATTGTATATCTTTATAGTTTTATTAACTACTTTCTCATTCTCAATAGCATCCGAAATCTGAAAATATAATAAAACAAACTTAGAAGGACAGCTTAGCAAAGCACAGACCAAATACTGAAATGTGAAAAAACAGAAATATGTTTATTTCAGCAGCAATCGTACGAAACCAACAACTGTCAGATTCAACAAACAGAACAACACAAGACCCATAATCATTCCTGTATTTTGATTATTGTTAGTACCATGGTCCTCAAAACAAGTTATTTTGTTTCCTATATCTAGCACCACTTCAATTTTAACAATCATTATGTTAGTTCGCTTAAATAAAAATATAAAAAATGAATATTTTCCTAATTCGGGATGAATAATAGCTTAAAGTCAGGCAGCAATTACCCAAATGGACAGTTGTTAATGAACATGTTTGTCTCAGGGCACCCCTTATTGCACAACAGGAATTCAGGACTTTGGTTAATAAAGTTGGTAATAAATTTGAAAGATCTCGTTTGGTCACTAACATAAAGACTGGCTACACGCTCACAATCAACTAAGTGCAGTTTACACCCATTAGGACTAAGCACATAAACATAAATGTTCAATTGCAAAATATTAAAAGGATTGCACTGTCACTAAACTACTCAACAACGTTTTGGTGACAGTCACATACTAAATATGATGAATACTGAATTTATAGACATAAGAAGCAACTCTCCCTTTAGCGGAAATAGAAGCCAATAAAGTTTTAGAATTATAAATTACAAAGTTCAAACATATTTACCTGTGGATCTGCAAGTAAAACATCGTCCAAAACAGGACCATTAGTATGAACATCTTGATTCCGGATTTGAGTACTGCTCCACTTTGGCACCCCAACACTCTGCCAGAAAGATTCTCATTCACCCCATTTGTAAAAGCAAAGTAGAAAAAAGATGGCTTTCCTGTTAAAATTACTCACCGAGAGAATATAACCAAGATCAAGATGTTGTGTTTTCACTAGTGAAATATCTCGTGGTCTCAATAGATCTGAGCGTCCAATAATATCATCTAACTTATCATAACCCAACTGTGCCAGCATGCCTCTCACCTCTTCAGCAACATATAAGAAGTAATTAACAAGATCACC
This sequence comes from Erythroxylum incrassatum, assembly GCA_026546855.1. NCBI lineage: Eukaryota > Viridiplantae > Streptophyta > Magnoliopsida > Malpighiales > Erythroxylaceae > Erythroxylum > Erythroxylum incrassatum. The sequence goes on along the minus strand of JANVCL010000003.1, from coordinate 1,386,960 downwards.
AGGCACACCAGGAAATCGGGCACGCAATTCTTCCCTCTGACTGGCAACACCAACTGGACAATTATTAGTGTGGCAAATTCGAGCCATAACACAACCAGTGGCAATCATTGCGACAGAACCAAATCCATACTCATCAGCACCCATTGCCGCAGCCATCATAACATCTACTCCACTTTTGAAGCCACCATCAACTCTAAGAATCACCCTTTCTCTGAGTCCATCCTCAATGAGAGTATGATGAGTTTCTGTAAGACCAAGTTCCCATGGACCACCAGCATGCTTGATGGAACTTATAGGGCTGGCACCTGTTCCACCATCATGCCCTGATATCTGCATAATATCCGCATTACCCTTTGCAACCCCTGAAGCAACTGTGCCAATACCAGCTTCAGCCACCAGCTTTACAGTCACCTTTGCCCTAGGATTGACCTGATGAAGGTCAAAGATCAATTGTGCAAGATCTTCAATGGAATAAATGTCATGATGTGGTGGAGGAGATATAAGAGGAACACCAGGTTTAGAGCTTCTCAATCTTGCAATATATGCACTAACTTTCTTCCCAGGTAATTGACCCCCTGCACCAGGCTTAGCACCTTGAGCCATTTTAATTTCCAACTGATCAGCATTTACCAAGAATGTTGGCGTTACACCAAAACGTCCTGAAGCAACCTGTTTAATAGCACTAGTGGCAGTATCACCATTCTGAAGCCCTTTCAGATGTGGAAGTGTAGGAGAGTACCCATCCTCAACATCAGTAAGCGGGCGCCAGCGGATAGGATCCTCACCTCCTTCGCCCGAATTAGATTTTCCACCGAGCCTATTCATTGCAATAGCTATGGCTTCATGAGTTTCTCTAGAAATAGCTCCAAGCGACATCCCCCCAGTGCAAAACCGTTCAACAATAGATGACGCTGGTTCAACCTTCCCCACAGGTATTGGAGCCCGGTCACTTTTGAACTCAAAAAGATCACGAAGAACACTGACAGGACGGTTAGCCAAATGTTGTTGATAGATAGAGAATGAATTCTCACTCTTCTGGCGAACAGCTTTGTGAAGCAACTTTGACATTTCTGGATTGTTTCCATGATATTCTCCTATTTCACGACAAATAGCCCCTGCCGTATCTTTGTTGTCCCCAGTAATGTCCATGACACTGATTCTCCGGGGTTTGCAGTCCCGCCTCCAGTCTGGCAGTCGGAGATCGTCTTCAACAGGCCCCCTTCTTCCGCGCTCATCTCGCCGGTAACCCTCCTCCTCGCGGTAGCCCCTCAACTCGCGGCCGGCCCTAGCTTCTCCGGCGACACGCTCCTCCCTGCTCGCGTTATCGCCATCGCGCCAAGCCTCCCTTCGAGTTCGTCCCTCATCCGGCTCTTTCCCGTGCCCTAGATGACCCCCGACTAAGTGTTTAATAGTCGGGTCATACCCGGCTGGCACTTGGAGCCCCGCGGGTTGCCCATGGTCATCTGGAGCCAACCCGACCCACCCAGCAGCTCTGCCTTCATGACCCGTCTCTGTTCCCCTATACACATCCTTTTCAGTCTCCTCTCTTCGGCCTTTCCTTATTCCCGTCACTGAGGACTCGCCTTCCACCATTTTCGTTGGGTTTCGCTGTGCGGGATCGGGACGATCGTGAAGGTGGGTGATCGCTTGCCTCAGCCGGTCGAACCTCCTACTGATCTCCTCCTTCACCCCTTCGAGCTTCTGACTAACTTCCACCCTCAAGGTCCCTCTCTCCACTTGCAGACCTACCTTGATTTCCTCCTTCTGATGATGCCCTGACGTCTCACCATTCTTACTGGCTTCTCTGTGATTCACCAACCTTGTCATTCTTTCCCGCAGCTCCTTCATCTCCAACTGAGATCGCTCCCAGTTTCGCTGCACTTTTTCTTCCTCCAGTCTACGTTCTTCCCTCATCAGCTCCAAATGCTTCTGAAAATCGTCACGTAAGTTTTTGATTTTCTTCTCAAGTCCATCTACCCGATTATCCCCCTTCTTGTTGGCCATCGTAGGATCTATGCTCTGATACCAGTGTTAGAATCCCAGAAAACGAATAGTGAAAATATGTATTCTGCTATAGATTTCTATAAAACGAATACAAGATATCTGGTTTCGAGGACCAGAAAACCTCCAGCCTTAGGCTCACTCACACTCCACAGTATACTCAATCCCCTTTCTCCTTATGTCTATGGTTTATTTATACTCAGAATCTGTTATTCCTAACAGATTCAGTTAGCTGACAATCCCCCCTCCCCGTAACTAACATCATATGTATATATATATATATTTACTGAGTTGTCCTGGGTCTAACAGAATATTAAGGCAAGTCTTTAAAAAAAATTCAGTAAGTATACTAGTGTTCAATTGAAGAAAAAGTATAATGGATTAAGAGCTAAATTTGAGAATTTCAATCACGTACTCAAAGAAACAGGAATCGATCACAACTCTTTTACTGGTGAAGTTAAGCCTACAAATAAACGTTGGTAAAACCTATTTAAGGTAAAACATGTCTTTGTTTTACTAATATATCTTATTATATAATATTTGTTCTCATGTTTCTTTTTCATCATTATAGGAGCATAAATAGCTCACAAATTCAAGAAAAAAAGGATATAAGGAAAGGTTGCCATGGTTAATAAAAAGGCAAGCAAACTCTTATCAAGAAAAACACAACCACCAGATTAAAAGCAGGACAGTAGTTGCATGATACCCTGTCGAGGATAAGTCTCTTCCTTGTGCTGGCGTAGGTTCTTTAGAAGAAGGGGAGAACACGGCCAAGGAAAAAGAGGTGGCTTTCCCCGTGTCTCAACCTCTGACTAAATCTTACGCATATTCTGTAATTGTTTTCCCTCGTTTTGTTTTTCTAGCTTTAACCTTTATGTTATACACTTGGCAGCATCCTTAGCCTTGGAATAAGTTTGTCAAATAGCCTCACAAATGGCTTGAGCTGTTGGGAAAAATATGAAGGTATCACTAATTTTGGGTGTCAATGAACTCCATAGTCAAGACATTATGAGAGAATCCTCCTAATCCCACACATCAAAACTTATTTCTCCTTGCTTAGGACTACTTCCCAATAGGTGATTTATTTTTCCTTTTCCACTTAAGGATTGTTTTGACAAGTAGGACCATTTCAAATAGCTTTTTCTGTCCAAACAATATACTTTTGGTTGAACCTCTTCTATTTGAGGATTTGAGATTGGCGTTTTATGACCTCGAACCTGGCTTATATGGTTAAAATTATAGGAAAATAAAACAAAGGATGAAAAGATGCAACAATAAAGTCTGCAAAATAATATTAAATTGCGGCAATGAAGGTTGCACAATTCGAAATTGCAGCAGTGAAGGCTGCACGATCTGCAGTTGAGCAATGAAGGCTGAAAAAAATTGCAACAAAGGCATCTCAAAAGGTTGAAAATGCTATTGCTCTGATACCATATTACAAATTAGGGTTTAGGGAGATTCTTCTCAAAGTACAAAATACATGTTTATATAAACATTTTCCTAAAAAAGAAAAGATTCCGCTTTTCTAAATTATCTCCTAAATTATAGACAATAAATTAAAATATATAAATTAGAAACTTCCTAAAATAGTCCCTAAATTATAGACCATTAATCTTTCCATAGTACCTTCAATCGGCTTTGTTGGTTTTGACTGTGTATTTGGCATCCTCCTAGCTCAACGATTCAAGATTTAGGTTGGCATTCCCTATATTTCACCACAGCTGCACTTTTGTTCTATTTGATTGTCCTTTAGTTTGGCAAAATTCATTTTGATTGATTGTTTATAGCCTGCCACAACTCAACCAACGCTTAAATTAACTTCTACTCTGGCCATACCTTGGACCATGCTGACTTCATCTTAACATTTATAGTCAAACTTACCATGATGTTGGGTCTTCTCAAAGGAAATCTAACATGAAATGAACTTATGGATGAAATAAAACTATGAGATCTACCTAAAACCTTTCCTAAATTTCCTTATGCATGCTCATTGCCTTGAATGGTAGTCTATTGCCTCAAACAATTTCTAATCTAATTCTTGGATTATTGATTCTAGTGCAACATACCACATTCCATATAGACCTGTGCAATTTGTTTCTTATGAACCAAGTTCTGATTATTACAGCTAGATCAACCATTGCTATTGTTGGCCAAGAGAGCATTCGCCTCTCATCTTCTCTTATTTTAAAAAATGCCTATATGTTCCTACCATAACCATGAATCTAATTTCACTTCTTAACTTACAAAAGATCCTAATTCTTTAATCACGTTTATTGACATGCATTTCAAAATCGAACATTAGGAAGATTATAAATGTAAGGATTCAAAATCGGTTGTATCTTCTTGATACCATGGAATCATCCACAAAAGCAACAACCACCTTTTACTATCTCAAGGTACGTCCCCAACCAATAACTTTGAGATTTGTCTTCGACAACAGCGTCTAGGACATCCTTCTCTTTATAACCTTGAATATATGTTTCCCTTCCTATTTCATGGTACTCACCTAATGACTTTCATTGTGAAGTATGTCATCTTGCTAAACACCTTCATTCCCTTTCCATAATTCTTCAATAAGACGAGAACCTTATGATTTAGTTCACTCTAACGTCAAGGGTTTATCTAAGATTTGAGGTTCAAATGCAACAAAATGGTCTATAACCCTTATTGATAATTACACTCAAGTTGGATACAAAGGTGGGATATAAACAACACCAAGGGCACCATACCTATCTACTCAAAGGTAAGGTCGTTTCCTTATTGGTATACGTGGATGATAATAATATTATAGCAGTTAAATAAGGGAGCTTGGAAGTTGGGCTGACTAGGGAGTTCAAGATCATTAACCTGGGTAAGCTTAAATAGTTTCTAGGTCAACATACCACATTCCATATTGACATAGAATGTGTAGGTTCCTTAAAAGATTGAAGGTTTATGATTGAATATTATGTGCTCCTAGGAGGAGATCTCATTTTTCTGAAGGAAAAAAACAACAACCTTGATGTCCATTGCCAAATCACAGCTCAAAGCAATAACTATGCAATTTGGAAATTATTGTGGTCGAAAAGCTTTCTCAAATATTGGAAGATAAATGGAGAAAAGCATGTGAGATTGTGATGTGTAGAGAATCCCATAATAATAGATAGTCCCTTAATTAAGGGATTATCCTTATAGAGTATCCTTAGCTGTAATATCTAGCTATATTAGGGATATTTCCAAATAAAGAGTCTTCTTAATTAGGAAGACTCCCATAACTATGTACCCTAGCTCTATATAAGAATAGCAGATAAGTACATCTTTTTATCATCATTTTGAATAAAAATCAGAAGCTTTTACAGTAATTCAGCCCGGGCAATCTCAAATTCTGGTCTTAGTTTCATCAAAAACTGATCTCGTTTACTATCTTCATGAACCGCTTGAAGGCTAGTTAAGGCCTCCTTAGCCACCTTAGAATAGATAATACCAAAATATTCGCTCCATAGGTTAATAAAACCAGAATAATATTGCTCAATAGAGAGATTACCTTGGCTGAAATTACTTATCTCGAGTTCAAGTTGAAAGCGTCTTGCGGTATTATCTTGATGATATATATACGCTTTAGATAATCCCACATCTCTTTAGCTGTACCAAGAGAGTGTAAGTTGTTTATCATATGACCTTCAATAGATGCTAAAATCCAAGAAATAATTCGAGCATCCTCTGTTTCCCGTTGACTGAATTCTCTTTCATTTTCTGGAGCAGGAGAAGTCCCAACAATATGACTCCAAAGCTCCTTCCCTTTCAAAAACATCCTGAACTGAAATTCCCATGCAACATAGTTCTTTCATGTGAATTTGATACTCAAAAGTTTCTGTAGACATTCTCAAAAAAATCTGAACCAGAAATCTGAAAACAAAGCTGTTAGAAATCAACTGACCGAAAAAGAACAAACAACCCAAAACAAAGGAAGACTAGAAAGTTACGGTATTGGCTCTGATACTATATCAAATTTGTGTAATTGGCTGAATGACCTCTTCATGAGGATTCTTTCCATTAAATAGGAGTTGCTGTACAATCTATTTTTGGTAAGAAAATATACACAGCTAATACGCTAATTACTGTTATTCTAATAGGTAAGAATATATGTATACAGCTTATACACTAATTATGGTAATAAATCACATAATTCTGACCCATAATTTCTGCCACTGATACGATAAAACCATAAAGTGTTTATGGTCAAGCTAGATTGATCGCTTTTTACTTCATTCTACTTATCATACATCTGAAACTGAAATTTCCAAGTGATAAAGAATGAATTAGGACGTTCTAAAGCAATCCAAGTCTTGCAATTTCAGATGTTTAGAGAATAATACAATTTAAGGTGATAGATGGATTATGAATCTATACTTAATTGCTTTTGCATTTGTTGCCCCTGTGAAAACACTAGTTGTATTAGAGGGAGAATGCTTATCAATCTTGGTTTAACATTTGAAACTGTTTCTTCCCTCTAAAGAATCAACTCAGCTCATCTCGAGTCAACCAAAATTGAATCTCAACTTGAGCTTGGATCTACTAGGTGAATCCTTATTCTCTTTTCAGTATGAATACTCTATTTTGCTGTGTTGTATAACTTTACGTTGCATTCATGAAATTGCTTTGGCAAAGCGTGATTCCCAGATATAGGAAAAAGACTCATTTAAATTGATACTCAATATGAAGTTAGTCTGCGTGGTGTTGATAACTTGATGGTTGGGCAAGTAACTCCCTCCTAGATAAGTAGGGATGCTACAAGTGAGGGAAGGATATAACCCATTGTGGTCAGCTGGGCCCTTAGTAGAAAACAAATGACAACAAAAGCGACATAAACCTTAATGATGTTGTTAATATGACATCGCCCTTGTCCTTTATGATGTTATCTTTCCCATTTGTTCCATCTTGAGAGAATTGGATTATGTAGCTAATCATGTTTAATGTGTCGAGTACAGAGATTTGGTGTCTGTAGGACGCGTCTGCAGAATGTGATCTACAGTTTTGCTAATGATTATTGACAGTGCTCATATTTGAGATAATGCGTCATGTTTTCAACGTTTTGCTCATCGTGAATAAGTTTTATTAGGCAGAACTTTTATTAATAATTAATCATAAGTAATTAGGTGATATGTATTTACCATTTAGTTGTAAATTAGATTACGATTAAAAAAACAAAAACATGATTTTCATAGGAAAAAAACTAAAATATAAAACACAAACTAAATATGTTTTATTGAATTTGAAACTAAAATTTAAATATCGCTAAAGAACAAACGGAACATTGGTAGTACTTCACTTGTACTCTGTACTACTTCGGTCAGTTACCTTAGCCACGATTGTCCTGTCCAGCATCAACAGTTTTTCATTTTCCCCACAGCCTAACCTGAAGGTGTAACTTCTACCAAACTGTGACCCTTGTCTAGATGCCCATTTTGTAATATACATCGTTCAAATGCAGTATGATACGTTTCTGAATATGATCAATTTAATTAAGTAGACGAGTATCGACGAAGGCCACCCCCACGCATAAGGAAATCAACACTTGTTGTCCTCAGCCTTCCCCACCATTTCTGCACCGAAGAAGTCTTCTTCTCACTGCCACCACTTCTCACACTTTCACCACCATAACTTCTCGCACCATTCTCTCCTCTCTTCATTATTTTGAGTTTCTCAAATTGAAACCAGCCCGCATTCTGATAGCCATAGCCATTAAGGTTGCTGTTCATTTCACCTTCTCTCGTTTCACTTCTGAACGTCACCAACTGTTCATCACTATAGTACTCTATCTTCCTTCTCTCCTTTAACCCATAAATCTGCTCCTCAAGATGTTCCGTTTTGCGAGAAACCAAGGACATTGTATGGTCCTCCGTCATCTTCACTACATACCTTGCAAGTTCATTCGCTTTCTTCTTCAAGAACACACCCTCTGATTTCAGTCCTCTGTTCTCTTCCAACAATGCTGACACCATGTTGTCCAACCTTGCATTCTCGTTCAATAATACCATCCTCTCTGACTCTAGAATCTCAAGCAACTTCTTTAACAAATCTATCATCTTGGATGATACGCATCCTTGTTGCTCCATTTCACCAACTTGGTCAAGCAGTAATTCCCTCTCCACGTTCTTCCACACAAGTTCCGCCACCATTTCATCAACTCCCAGGTCCGTGTCAGAAGAAAAAAGGCTTTTCTTCGATTCGTTTCGCTTGCAACGTTCAAGTAATGTAATATAGCCACCATACAAGTCTCTGAGGAGAACAAGAAGCTGAGGGCGTTTGTGGTAGTAGAACTCAGCGCGCTCAGCAAAGGTGTCGCTGTTGCTCTGTAGTTGCTCTTCTTCTTCGGACGTGCTTTTCAGCAACATTACCACTCTTTCTTCAATGTCTGCCATTAAAATAAGGGATTATAACAACCATGAAATTAAGAAAGAAAGACAAAAGCTTAAAACTTGTAATGAAATTAAGAAGGAAGAAACTAAGATATATATATATGTTTCACTCACCCATTTCAAATAATATTGTGAAAGAGAATGTTTTCTTCTCGGGAACGATGATTGTTGTCGGGGTATCGAATTCAATATAAAGATTGAACTTTGAGGAGAAGTCAGTGTCATAGATTTTGAATGTAAATGGACCGTAGCGTCACGTCTTCCGCACGGCATGCCCATGCTAAGATGGACCACTGGGCAATGGGCATCATTGTAAACTTTGGATCCCACCACATAAAAAGAAAGAAAGGAACAGCCCAGTTTGAATTTCCAAAAAGCATAGAGGAGCGATGAGAGCTTTTCAAAAGTTTGAAATTTGAATCAGTGGATTGCAAATGCAGACACAAAATAATAAATTGAATTCGACCCTGCATAGATGCTGAACCAGGTGCAAACAAGCAGCTTCTATCACCTTTTTGGTAAGCTGGAAAAAGTCTTTTATGTGAGAACCAAACAATGTGCTTTAACTCGGAATATAATTTCTTTCATCAAAACAATAAATATTAGTAACTTTAAACTCGAATAAATGTTAATAGTTTTTTTTATTCATGGCTTATTTAGTTTCATTTTCCTTTTTTTCAATTAAGCAAAAAAAATTATTTGATTGAGTTTTTTATTTATGATTTTGGGTTTTTCCTATTTTTATAACTTATAAAAATCATAAAAATTGATTATGATTTTATGCTTTTTACTAAATCTATACTATTTAATTATTTATCATAAATTATTAATAAAATTATAATAATTTAATTTGATTTTTATAATTAAAAATAATTCATTAAATTTTCAAATATAGTAATTATTTAATGAATATATTTTGAAACTTAAAAACATCTTAAAACAAAATTTAACATTTGTTATTTATGAAATAATTTTAAAAAAAATATTAAAATTTAGAAATTATATATTAATAAATTAATATTTTTATTTATATAATTATAAAAATAATAGATTTATTATCAATTTATATTATATAAGTGATTAAAATAAATTTAGTTACTTAATTCATCTTTAACTTTTTTAAAAATTTAATATTATCAACAATAAAAGTTATAGCAAAGGAAAATGCGGCACGTATAACAATAATAAAGGAAGCTAGATATCAAACCAACAAAGGAGAAGGCATTGATCTTTAGGAGAATGGTCAAGAAGGAGCTAATGGTAGCAACATCTTAGATACACAGTTAGAGGAGAATTTTAAAAGTGTGACCAGGAAGGATCTAAGAGGAAGAAGAGAGCTTCAAATTGCAAAATAGATTAATATTTTGGCATGGAATACAAAAAGGCTTAATAGTCCCAATAAGCAACATATGCGGTTGAATTTTATGAACATAAGTCTTTTGTCATGGGTCTTTTGGAAACAAAAATCAAAGAAAATAATTGTAATAGTCTCATCTTGATAAGGGAAAATATGGCCTATCATTTCCAATCACTGCAAGCATTACAATGACAAAATCATCATCTTGTATGATCATCATGTGGTGGAAGTTACAACATTAGAGATAGAAGAGCATCTAATACATATTCTAGTCAAAGTGACAAATAGCTGATAAGATCTTATCTTAATTGTTGGACCCCGAATTTTTTTGTAAGCTAAGACTATTAAATGAAAATTTTTGGCAATTGGCTAAGTGCAAAGCAAAGGAAAATCCTTGAAATGTGAAAAGAAATAGAATGAGATTGATTGAATCAAAATCAGAGGATTGGTTAAGGGTCATGAGTTGGATAATTCTCTGAATATAGTTCAGTATTTTGAGAAATTCGGGAGCTGTAGAGATCCGATTGAATTGATTCTTGAGGAAAAATAAAATTGAAACATGGGGCTACAAATCATGTGAAGGGATCGAAATTCAATTTAGCTCCTAAGATGTTCAATTTTTGGAGTGAAGTTTGACAT